>JAULBM010004239.1:0-11909 GCA_032357055.1 Geukensia granosissima | reverse complement strand
ACAACTCTGGAATGTTTGTCCATAGTCACGTGACTTCCGCGATAGGTTATGTTAAAAAAACGAATGGCGAAACGAACCTGGATATAGTCTATTGCTTTCGGAAGTAAACCTTCTTACCTACTACTTTTGGTATTTTGGTATTCGCTGTAGTCCACCAGTAATCATTTTTTCACTAACAAATTTATCTTGTATATAAACTATGATATTATTCATGATATAAACTTATTGAGATATTTGATTTAAGGGAGTTGTTAGTTTGTAATGTTAGCGAAGAAAAGAAAATTTTGGATCAGTTTTGCAGTTCTAGGCTGATACGTTTTTCGCTCTTGGCTTTCAATTACTATTTTGTATATTCATACATGTATGTTGACAATATGTCTATAATAGCTACGATCAATTGATAAATTATTTGATGCTGTTATTTACATTCATCATACCTCTTGTATATCATACTAACTTTTCGATATTTTCTTAATGATTTGACACGTAATATTAAAAAACAATCTTTCAATTATTCAATCCAATGCCATTAATAACAATTTGTCATTTTACATGCACTAACCATAAGATCAATGTCCCTTTTTTACGCATTTTACTCGTGAATAAACTTTTCTTTTCATAGATTTGTTTTTTCAGTCAAAGTCAATTTTTGAATTGGAGCTTAATGTTAACTTAAAATCATTATTTGCATTTTTTGGCACAAATTAATTTCAAAAAATCTTTCACAAATTTTAATACAGAAATGTGCAGCACAAAATTGGTTTTTTTTCTGATAAGAATATTTAAAGACGGTAACACTCATATCATTCGGAAATTATTGTTTTGTATAATTATATATATTGAAGTAATTTTTAATGACATGTTATAATAGAGCCATGTCCAGGAAAAATGCAAAATTATTTTACGGATGGAGACATATTTCCCGAAATGATTCTCTGACCTGTAAAGTATTTTGGCATATTACCGGGACAAGACCCTTTTGATATGATTGTCATATCGAATGTCCAACTGGACTTTTTTTCCATGATTTTACGACCGCAAAAAAAAATTGCGGCCTTATTATGTTATGGCGTTGTCGTCGTCGTCGGCGTTGGCGTCTTCTGTGTGTGTACACAAAGGTTTCCGCTACTTGTCGAATTTTGCTATCTCTTACCATTTTTGAGATAATTTTGGTCAAAGTTGCGAAAGGAAACATTTAGCCGATCTTCAAACTTTTTTTATTATTCATCAGATTTTAACGGGTTCTGTTTTAAATGATTGCTTGTTGGAAGGTGAACAAATGTTACTCCAAGCAATTTTTTGTAGCATTGACCTTTTTATATAAAGGGGCAAAAGGGACTAAAAATGTGATTTTGTAGGTGATGGGGATTTTTTATTTATCATTCGATTTTGAGGGGACTTTTTCATTTTATTCGTCTCATTAAGAGCTTTCAGTAGTATGTCAAAAGATTTTCTCTATCTCTTTCCGTTTTCAAGATAAATGGGTGCAATTTGCTAAAAAGTGTAATTTTGCGTCTTTTGGGGGGATATGAAAATTTTATTTTTCATTTGGATTTCGATGGAATTTTTTTCCTTTGATTCGTCTCATTGAGAGATCTCAGTAGTATGTCAACAGATTTCTCTATCTCTTACCGTTTTCAAAAAGAAGGGGTCAAATTGGCTGTAAAGTGTTATTTTGCGTAATTTTGTGGGGAATGGGAAATTGTTTTTTCATCCGATTTTAATGGGATTTTTTCATTTTATTCATCTCAATGAGATCTTTCAGTGACATGCAAACAGATTATCTCTATCTCTTTCCGTTTTAAGGCAAAAGAGGTCAGATTGGCTGAAAATTTTGCGTCATTTTGTGGAATGTGAAAATTTTATTTTTCATCAGATTTCGATTGGAGTTTTTTCAGTTGATTCGTCTCATTGAAATCTTTCAGTAGAATGTTAAAAATTTTCTTTATCTCTTATCTCTTATATCTTATCTTTTCAAAGATAAAAAGGTTCAAATTGGCTAAAAAGGATACATTTGCGTCATTTTGGGGGAAAATTTTTTTTTCGTCAGATTTTGATGGCATTTCTTTCATATTTGATTTGTCTAATTGAGAGCTTTCAATAGTATGCAACATATTGTCTGTATCTCTAACCATTTTTTAGCTTAAAGAGGTCAAAGAGGGCAAAAATTCGATTTTGTATAATATGAAATTTTTTTTCTTTTTCATCTGATTTTGATGTTTTTTTTCCAAATCATTCCATATGAAAAATGCAACAAAAAATTACACTAGTTATAGGATAATGCGAGTGAAAATAATCATATTGTCATATTAGGGTGTGTCCAGCACTTCACTGTGTCCAGAACTTTATTGTGTCCAGAAAAATACTGTTTCCAAGCTTATCCAAAGGATGTTTTGTTCACTTTTCACATTTCAACGTGCTGCGGTTGTATCATGCTGCGCTTGCGAAGCACCTCTGTTTTAGTATTACCGAACTTTATTATGTTTTGTTTAAAAATCGTTGTAATTTAGTTTTCTGAGCTTTACGGTGAAACAGTCAACTAGACAGCCAATTTCAAGAATTTTTTTTATTAACGGTAACGTCCACCTTCAGCAAATGAGGCACATTTCTAGGAAATATACTTAATGTTTTAAGCGGTAAATATTATGTATGTTCTCGCCACGATATGGCTCAGTTACTGACGACGTGGTGGTAAACATCAAGCATTCAATCAACCTTAATACTTTAGCACTTATTGTTTTCAGAAACTTACAGGAAGCCTTATACTAGATATCAGTAAGTTAAAAAATATTTCAAAATTGCATCAATCTTTAATACGCCTGAAGATAGCGATGATATACTAAAATTTAATATTTTAAAGGTACTCGCTATATTTCCCAACGTTTATCCATCTAGTATAAATTGACAAAAATTCATAATATCGGTTTTCATTTTCTTTATTTATATTACAAAAATTAATCATGAAAAGAAAATCAAATACGAAAAAAAATCTCTGATGTCCTACAACATTGTAACGAAGTTAGGTGCAGTTATTTTGAAATTCCTCCGCCACATCTCTCACACATTTCATAAGTCCAGTGTAGTGTACCCATGAGAGAGATCAAAAGTGCACAGTCCAAAGAGAAAAGATAAAATTAAAACAAAGTTAAAGACAAAACGTAAACAAAATTAACAAAAGCTTGGAATCCACGAACTTCTTTACAAAACAGGAACGAGCTCAAGTGCTCCGGAAGGGTAAGCATCCCCTGTCTTGTGTGCAACACCCGTCGTGGAATCCTTAATCTCATATCCGTGTTAACGTCAATCCGAGAAGAGGTCAACTTATTTTTGTATTGCCGGTAACAGGTCCATAACTATTTTAGATACACTGATACCATATGGATCAACCTATTCGTGATGGCGACCATAAAATTTTAGAAGGGATGACTGCGATCTTGATCTGATGTATCCTTGTACCTTATGCTACAACAGCAATGCTCTGTTCAGAAAATCCTGATACTTAGAACAGGCACGAGAGTATCAAATCAACTATGTTACATTTAATGAACCTTTTGTTCTTTGTCATTTCTATTGTTATAAATATGCCAATCATACCAAGACACACAAGTTTCTTATTCATGTGCCTGCATTTGTGTGTGGTTTTGTAGTTAGGCTACTGGTGATATATTTTCAAATTATTAAGCTGATGAATTTATTCAGTTATTATTGTTTTTTTCATTGATCTCCATGCAAGAACAATTTGGTCATGTTATATATAATTAAAAATGCATTAACATATTTTCATATTTTGTAATCTCTTGTTTTAATGGTACATGTTATCATATTCAGAACATGACATTATTTTGTTATCGATTTAAACAAAATAGAGAAAATAGGCTTGGTTGGCAATCAATTAATACAGAAGTTCGAATGTGGTGAGATTTACTTTTGTCGTTTCAGAGTTATGCCTCTTAGAATAGATGTATTTTTGTATCCAATTTGAGAGTTTTCTCCACATCAATTTAAATGGTATGCAATTTCGAAATTTTGTTAATGATACATATATACAAACCAAGTTCCACTTTGACGAATTTAACTTTAAGCGTTATCTTAGAACCTACATTCATACAACGCAGGTACTTAAATATGTCCGGAGACGATTAATGATAAACAATTTCTGACAACATCAATGTTATGATTCGAAAGATATAAAACGTTTTTGTGAATACAGACACGTGCGGATTGGTGATGTATCACTTTTGTCTTCCAGAGTTATTCCCATAAAAAAGTTTTGCTTCTTCGAATTGGAGGCTTTATTTTAATAACTTTTGACAAGATCACTGGAATTATATGAAATTTTTCAATTTTGTTGATGATCAATTAAACTGTTATTATTCAAGTTCACTTTTGTCGTTCAAGAGTTATCTCTTTTATTTACTTTTTATCCCATGGATATTAGACATTTTATAACGGAGAGACGGAGTTGTGTTTGGGTAATTAAACCTTTGTTGGGGGGAGGGCAACTGTGTCCAATGTACACATTCTATTCTATATTTCTTTTTTATATTTTAAAATTGCTTCCTAAATGACACACCCATTTACATTTACCTATTGGTGATAGTCAATTCGCCTTGAAGATTGCATTATACTGCATGTTTTTAACAATAACGACAGTATCAAAATGTATCACAAGCCTCTAAACGCTGTCTGGTATTATTATTATTCTCACATTTTTGGTATCATTTTTTCAACCAATTTAAGATTTTAGATTTGGTAATAGATCCTGAGTTTGGCAAAATAGTAATTGAATATTATATGCTATAAAAATTTACTAGAACCAAGCATGTTGACTAATGAGTATCGATATAGCAATCTGAGATAAAAGATGATTTTTTTAGTCATAAACACCTCTAAATTTAGCCAAATTTAAATACATTTCTTATTCTAAATTATAAAATATGATTTTTTCAAATTATTATTTTTATTTGCCTCCATTCTAAACGACGTTTGAATAAATAAGTCAAAAAGTTGCCAATACATCGGAGCATTAAACTGAATATGTTCACTATATTAAATTACATGTATATTGAAGTTGAAGTTTTGTTAGTAAAATAATTTTTTAGAGTTTATGGCTACTTACCTTATCTGATTTCTGTTTGTAAAGAACATATAATTATGAATATTCACGAGAAAGAATTTATTATTAACGAAATTTTCAGTGTTTTTATAGGTTTCACAAGAAGACATTTTCAAGTAAATTTCGGATTTATTTTAAAAATATGGAAAATAAAGTGTAATTCCAAATGTGAAAAAAAGAGTTATTTATTTTGTGGAACTAGTGATGCAATACATGTATGAACTACATATAACTCTTAGGAATTCATTGAATAAATCTGTTTTTATTACGATTGTTTTGTTTTTACTTAAACAGTAATGTGTAACATAAAATTATGCCCCCCTTGAAATATTGTCCATTTATTCTGGTGTTTCCTTTGATAAAGTCCGAGGACGGAATAAAACACATTGATGACCTTGCAAAATTGTTCTTTTGGTTTTTCCTATGAAAAATATAACAGGAAGGACACTTTTTCACAGCACACTTTTTGGCTTACAAATGCACCAAACGACACATCGAATGTTGACCGCTTAAACATGTTAAACAAGAGTGAAGATTATTGCTTAAAATTAATAGTTTAGCTAGAAAATCAGCCATGTCTTAGTCTTGAAAAAAAAGGATTTTGGATGGGATGATGGAAAGGGTTATAATTGTTAATTTGTCATTTTTCTCTTAATTATTGCACGATGAATTATCCGGAAGAATATCATTTTTTGAAAATAATTGGGAAAGTTCATGTAAAAGGATGCTGTTTCTACACAAAGAAAGAAAACCCATTATGTTCCACTTTTGTCAATCTTCATTATGCTACACAAAACAAAAATGTTACATTTCAGTTTAAATATAATCAATTTTGATTAAATGATTAAAATTTAATCAAATATGTAACCTGTATTGTATATTGCTGTTCCAGGCTTTACTTTAAATTAAAAAAATCGACACACCAAATTGAATCACTGCACACCTAGAATTCAGTATCTTACAACAAATTGGTACCGGTACAGTTATCATTATTTTGAAGGTAAATTCACTTTAATTATCGTAGCTGATCAATGAAACGTATAAAGCGTATACCGATTAAAAAGTCCATTCACATTGTTCATTAACAGATTATCTGTCCGCATAGATGTTATATCCATGCAAGAATTCTACATATATACCATGTTATTACAAGATATTCAAACAGTCAGTCGGAAGAGTTTAATTTGAAGGTCTATCTATGTTTTTTATGTTTGATTACTACTTGTTGGTATTTGCATTGTAATCACATTGAATGTACATTTTTTATTTTCAGTCTTCTGTTTTGGTGTGTTCTGCCTTGATCTTTTTTTCGAATTTGCCAAGTCTTTTTACTTATACACTATTGGACCCAATTTTTACTAATAATTATCGACTGAATTTGTCGGGTTACTAAAGAAAGGCATTTACTTATTTTGATATATTTTTTCTATATTCAAAAGTGCCACTTATAGGTAAAATTCAACCTGAAATAACCTGAAATAAATTTTGTCAAACATTTACTCTCATTTATTTCATTTCCGAAAGACGACATCATGAAAGTTTCATATTCATAGCCGTAGTTATTCAATATAGAAATTATTTTCATCAACACTTCTAATTATGATATCTATATGAAATGCGCTTTTTTATGTCATTTTCAGTTACTTTAGTAAAAAATATTTTAAATAAGTAATTCGTAATGTGATTACTTTGTCGATCGCATCTATCTGGAAATCAGGGATATTACTAACACAAAAAAGGTCTGCGTCATACCTCGACTTACAAGTAGAAATTCACAGTAGGAACGAGTTAAGAACAAAACACTTCAATCAAACCCATATAAGGGGATTATGTCCATTCGATAAATTCAAGGCTTGTGCTTCATGAGATTTTATTGCTGTACTGCTGATGATGACAAGAAAGCTACTTCACAAAGGATTTCGCAGGGAAAATTTAATTCATCCCTTCGGACAATTTTGATTGTTATCATGATTTGATTGAACGTAACGAAGTATACATTTTAAAATGTCAATAAATATATTCCCACACTCGAATCCGTTTATATGCAGACTGTGGCTGACGCTAAATGTGACTAACAATTGGATTGACTATGGGGTAATATGACCAGTGCAACTATTTGATCAGAAGTTGCTCATCCTTCCGGAGCACATTTAATATAATTTTATATGAACCGTATAAAGCGTATAAAATACCAAAGAAACAGACGACAGTCAAGAACGTGGTCAAATGACGTAAAACAAATAGTAAAAAGACAACTCAAATTTTAATGAAAAAATGCAATCAAAGATGTTCCTGGAAAGTCAGTGACAATCGTCGTGTTGGAATCGACAAAACGAATTGGTTATAAGACAACATGCAACGGCAGCGTGTTTAGCCGTACGAAATTCAATTTATCAAATAAAGGAACCATTGGATAATTTTCAAACCATACTACGTAACTAAATGTAAAATCCATTAAAGATGAAAAGGACAACATACAAATGCACATTACAGATTGAATAAACACGTTTAACTTCATCAAACGACAAATTTGACACCATAAGACAGTCTATAAATGTTTTAAATAAAAAAAAAAAACATGACGATAATTTAAATGTAACAATAGTATCCAAATAAACTCATGATCAGTAAATCTTTAAAAAAAGAATAACCACACCCAGTGATTGCAAGTCCTCAACCTCCCTTTAAGCTGTGTCAGTTATGTGACAATACGATCTGTTATAATTATTTTGAATGGATTTCCATTTTTGATATCGACATGTTATGCCCCATGTGTGCCTATTCTTATAGCAATAAAAGGACTGGCATTGCATTGTATATATTTTTCGTCTATATAGATCCCACTAACGATTTATCGAACATCTATAAGTGACAAATTAACAAATTTCGTTGAATTTTGTTTACCAAACACTTGCACAAATACTGTTTAAAATGAGCGCAGAATTTCAAACCCATTGTTCTCCTCCTGCATACACTTTTTAAATTTATTGTCGTTTTTTTTTGTGTACAATCAATAAAAGGGTGTAAGCTACTTAAATTAATAAATGGAAACATAAATAGTTTTCAGTTAAATGGTGGATTTTCTCTGATGCATCACAGTATGTACAAGAAGCTATAGATAAAGGTCCTGGATCTTGGAACAAAATTAGTGTGTTGGTAGATGACCCCATTTGAAAAACAAATGTTATTTCTCTTTACTTTCATCATACTTATTCTCTAGTAATTATATCTTCCATATTACAAGAAAAAGTGAAATCTTTATGGTCTCATGTCTGTATTTTCTGTATATAAAAATTAAATAAGAATTATAAAGTTATCTGCATTAACTGCAGGTAAGATATTTTAGAACAAAAAAGCATAGCAATTTATATTATTATCCATGCAGATAACAAGGTCAAACTTCAGTTTTAAAACATTAATCCCAAGGTTAAACCGAAATATTGTTTAACTCCAGTGTGGAGTTCCCGTGCGATATATCAAAAGTGCAAAATCCAAAAAGACAAACAAACGCGAAACAAACAAAGGGATAAAAGGCTTGGACTCCACAAACTCCGTTAAAAAAGACGACAAAAGGACGGCACAAAAATATGACCAATATATGACTCTTGTCACGAAATTGGTAAAAGTGATATCTTGTTACTGATCAAAATGTTAAATACTAGATGATAACTACTTAAAATCTTAAAAATAACTTAAAATTCAATACAAGTCGAAAGACATCGATGGTATTGTCTATAATAGTGACCTTTAAAGAGATTTTTTTTAAATCAAATATACAGATTTTAATATTGTTTAAAGATTGTACGATTTTATCTGCCCTGTGAAATAACAGAATGTGTTTGTTAAACTGCAATCCAATGAAAGCTATTTTTTATTTGAGAATGAGAAACTGTCTAAATTTGTTTCAAAAAAAAATAAAAATAAATAACATTTTAAAAAATTCCCTTGATAAAGTTTTTAGCAATGTCTCGTTAACGGTTTAAATTATGAAAAATCTGTTATTTAAACTATTTCCTTTTTAATATTTTGCAATCACTTATAGGTTGGGTGAACCTTCTGTTCGTCCTTGACAACTTACCTTTCGAAAAAGTCAAATACAAAGGTCTTCAAAAGACTATTTTTTTCTTTAATGTTAATTTTTATGTGTAGAGTTAAGGAATAAAAGAAAGGGAAAGGTATAAATATTAAATAGTCATTCAAAAGCTAATTTCCGGATTTTTCATTTGATACTAAAATAGGTCTTTCTTCGTCTTGATGCTGCTGTCAGAGCTTTGGACAAGATGCCATATATCCTCCATAAAATATAAAATATATATGAAACTAAGGATGGTATTTAAATTTGGTTCATACATAATGAAATACATAACAACACATATTTGATAAGATCCATTCAAGGTAGGTAAGCTATCTCACGGGCTTATATGTCTTCATGACGTCAGACAAAACCTGCCGTTGACGGAAATCTGATATCATCACCGCATAATACTGATGCAATATAACATTCGATTTAACATTTTAGAGGACATAAAGGCGACGTCTAGATATATTTTTTATACTGAGAAGAAAGCTACTAAACCAATGATTTCTCGTGGAAAGAAAATTCATCATTCAGAATTTTTTGGGGTCGCAATCTTGATTTGGTGGACAGGTACAGAAAATCCATTTCACAAATAACAGTGGATATCTTCTACTGTCGCGACTGAGACTCCTATGCCTGTGGTGACTAGCATCTATTATCAATAATCACCAGGATGACACGACGGTTGCTTCTAGTGGAGCAGGAGTTGCTGATCCTATCGGAACACCTGAACCCACCATAGTTTTTGCACGGTTCGTGTTACTCCAGCTTTACTTTTACTTGTAGTGTTGTGTGTACTCTGTTTGATTTTTTAATAGTCATAGCTTGATTCGTCTTAGGACTTCATGATCATTTTCGAATTTCTATTTAATACTTTTGCACATTAACAGTATTAAAACCATTACGTTGCCTTAACGCATAAATAAAATCTCCAGGTCACAATGTTATTGTAACATTATATTTTTGGTTTGTCTGTCAGGATCTTGAGTACAGCATTTAAAGAATTAGGCGGCGATATTTTACATTTAGGCAATATCTTAGAAACTAGATATCAGCGATTATCTAGCCCATTAAGGATCAGTCAAATATATATTTCTAATTCGGTTTTTCGAATTCGTTAAATCGAACTATAATCCGTGATCACGTTTTCCTAAAAAAGATATTTCAAATTTAAAACACGGTTTATTTAATATTTTATCTCGAATTGTATTTCGCTATCATGGTTTTCTAGTGAACACTAATTCTTAAATTCGTTATATCCAATTTAATCGCATAAATGTACCTATGATATTCACCGAGCTAGAGAAGGATCAAAATTACAACATTTTAAAAGAAAATAGATCATTGAGACCCCTTTCAATCCGAATGAACTTAATAAAAATCTTTCATATAAAAAGATAGAGTTAACAATTAAATGAATAGTCGGGTAAATCGAGCACTTGATATGCAGCGTGGCGCAGAAGTGTCAACATCAGATCAATAATATTTTAAAGTAATAGGGGTCAAGCTGACTCTGGAAGACACCCTAAAATATCTTTACTTCACATAACAAATGTTGTAGTAATGACACATCTGCTTCTCGCTGCATATCGCAGGTTCCATTATGTCAAATTCTTCTTTAAATAACAACTATCTCCTTCTATTTATAATAATTTGACCATGTTTTGAAAAGATTTAAGAGGACAAATAAATTAGCCAGAGCCTGGAAAAGCCCGCCTCCAGCCACTATTTTGATTTGAACACTCCTTCTGCTTGGTGAATTTAGGGGAAGCATTTTGATTACTATTCCTTACTATAATAACTCTCCCTATTAGAGATTTCGAACAAGTTTAGTTAAACTGAAAGGGTCTAGGAGATCCAAATTAGCCAAGGGCAGCTCTTACCCCCATTAATTTATTATTCAAATTTGATCCTTATGTGCCTCTGTGCAAACTGAATGTACCTTTATGCATCTAAATTTGATATCTTGAATTTTAGAAGTCGTAGTCACAAATAATAATTCATTATCTCGAATTCAAAAACTGTGACCGCGTATTTGATTGCAAATCTTAAATTCTATAAATGGCGATAACTAATAACAATTCAAGATCTCAAATTTCAGAATTCGTTATCTCGAATTTAATTCGAGAGAACGAATTCCAGAAACGTTATCACGAATTTTGATTTAAGATCACCAATTCCAAAAATCGCGATAACTGACGAAAATTTGAAATAACTAATTTGAAAAACCGTGATTTCGGATTATAAAAGTCCGACAATAATAAAGCGCCACCCTATATTTTTCTAATAATAATTTTCTTTTTACACCTATGTAAAATGGAAATGGAATTAAATTTATACCAAGACATATTAGTGTACAGGCTAAACTTTAGATTGAAATTTGGGTGAGTAAACAAGTCGTATGATTGGTTAATTCTGAAAACAAAAAGGGGATAATTTGGAAACTTCAGAAAGCCGAAAAAAAGTTTTTTTTGCTGCATTTGTTAAAATAATTAAGCTCTAATAATTCGGAAAGGTCTCGAAAAGTTCTGCACTAGTAGTTGTACCTGCGAGCGGACAAGGCTCCTCATTTCGACTTGTTTTGATTTGAGTGCTTCTTTTGCTATAATCGGATCTTAAACTTTATATGTTTTGGTTCTAATACAACTAATGAGATATTACTCCCTTTATATACATATAGCATACCTTGAAACATTAAGTCTTACTTAACAATTG
>JAULBM010004228.1:0-11909 GCA_032357055.1 Geukensia granosissima | reverse complement strand
CTATAAATCATAATTTGTTATAAAAATAATTCAAATTTACCTAGGGGCAGACATAAATCGTCAAATTAGAATACAGACAAGACCGTTTTCAACAAAAAAGAAACAAAAGACAAACAAAACGAACAACACTACATCTAAACTGAAGCTAAAGTAACATGAACCCTAAAAAACTAAGATGACGTCAGGTGCCCAGGAAGGGTAAGCAACTACATCTCAACTAGTGGCACTCATTTTGTTACTCAGTAGACAAAGCCAGTGTATAGTTGCAATGTTAGTCACAATCGACAAAGGGTAGATATACTTATTTTCTTTTTTGTAATGGATATTTCGTAACGATCAACCACATCATAATGGCGACCGAAAAGGTTAAGGATTATGACTTTAATCTTTCCTTGAGAAAGCCTTGGTTCAGTATTAAATGTCAAAAAAATATGAAGTACCAATCCATTGAAATGTTTGAAAAGGCAGTGCATTTACATCCAACAGATTCTTCTCATAAGAATACTTAATCAATTTATTAAAGAAAGTATACATTATACACGATTTTTTATTCAATTTAAGTCAATTAAGGATGTCTCACACTTGATGAGCCCGCGAGGAAACATCACCCTACCCTTTCCAAATTTGAAAATCAAAACATATAACACTTTTTAGAAGAATTAATGTGATATAAAATGCATTGAATATCAAATATTCAAGTCATCGGTATTTTATAATACCATTAATAATAAATTATCAATAAAAAGGCACTATGAAGTTTACCCCCTTTATTTCCTTCATTCGTCTAGTCGAATTCATTTCAGGTATATAAAGCTTCACAAGTGTCCTTACAAGCAACTTTACATTGCAAGGTCTGCAAATTACCCCAACGACACTCACCAAAGAAGAAATTCTGACAGTCATCGGTCAGTTTTGTCTTCTTTTGGAATTTCAACTAAAAGAAAGATTCCACAGCTTCACAAATGTCCTTACAAGCAACGCTACATTGCAGAAACTGCAAATTACGCCAACGACACAAACCAAGAAAGAATTCCTTTACAATCATCGGTCAGTTTTGTCTTCTTTTTGGAATTTCAACTAAAAAGGAGTAATTCCATCTTCCTTCCACTTACTCGATTCCAAAGCTTCACAGTTGTCCTTGCAAGCAACGTTACATTGCAGGGTCTGCCAATTGCTACACAAAACCTCTTTCCAAATTACAGACAGTAATTCTATCAGCGGTAAAAACGGGCTACATGTTAACTGTGAAGCAAGTCGTTCTAGAAGTGGCATGAATTAAATGTGGATTCTAAAATATTCGAAAGATCTGTTAGAATGCCTCAAATCAAGGACCCTTTCGTCTTGCAATAGCATCAAAAATTTGATTTTTCTACTCTGTATACTATTTCACATTCAAACTCAAATTAAAATGAAGAGCCTTAGTTCACCTCTGTTTTGTTAAAAACGTAGCAAACGCAGATATAAATTTTTGGTTTTAGTTAGGGACAAACCTTATTTTTGTAATGTTTGGAAGACGGTGTTTCAACAGTCATTCCAATGGGGACCAACTGTGCAACCCTTCTCGCTGACTTATTCCTTTATTGGTATGACAATGACCTCATACAGAGCCTTCTACAGAGAAAAGAGAAAAAAGTGGCTCAAATCGTTTGGTTTTACGTCGAGCTATATAGATAATGTTTTTTCACTGAATAACTCTAGATATGGTGACTATGTTGACATCATCTATCCAACTGAACTTGAAATCAAGATATAGCCTTGGTCGACCGACCGTGGACCCCCTCCCCACCTGGACTCTACCACATATGATTTTTGTTATGTATAAGGGTCTATACTAAAATATTTTAGATATTCTTGAAAAAAATTTTGGATAGGCTATAAATGCCAGGCCAAAGTTTAGTACCACCCTCAGATTTTTTAGATTTTAATTTTTTAAATTAATTTTGTTTCCTAGAGCCCTGACAGTTCCATAACTTAAGAAAGACCTATCAATGTGGTATCACTGGAAAGCTGTCGGCATCACCTTTTAAATGAGTGTATATACTTAAGTATGGTTCTCACCTTATTTAAGTGGTAAAAGCTTAAATTTTTACCCTACCTCTTACAAAAATAGACTGAAAAGAAAAAAAAATTGGATTTAACTTTTGTTATTTTATGAATATTTGACAAGTTCCGAGAAATTCTGCAGAAAACGTCTTTTAAATGATAAATTGCAACAAGATAAATAAAACAAGTTTCGCGTATCTATTTTTTTAGCCAAAATTAAGATAAATAGGGGATTTCTAAGATTTCAGATTTTTCTTAACATAATCCGTTTACGACAGATTGTTAAAAACTACTGAAGAGAATGTTGTGATATTAGATTTACTTTGTTACTGCATCAATTATCTATATCTTGAAGCAAATTTAACACGATTTTGAACAACATTCAAAATAAACACAATAGAACCCCTTACCCTCAAATTTAGCACAAACATTGTATTATTTTTGATAAGGCTTATCACAGGGGTGATAAAATGATGCATTTCTTCATTCAAGTGACAGAATTAACACTTATATACTTAAGTTTAACGGTTATTTTGGCAATACAATCTCTAAACATTAAAATAACGAAGGAAAACTGAAAAATGGGAAATTTCAGGATTATTGAATTTTCTACGACTGCATAATTGCTCCATCTAGGTAACCTAATAAACATAACTAACTTACTATTTTGTGTTTTATTTATGTGCGGAGCCTATTTTAAAATTTTTTTCTCTAGGTTTTAGATTTGTCATGTTTTCTAGTAAAGGAAGGAGATCAATGAAAATTTAAACATGATTTGACCAAAGTATCATTATTTTAAGTGAAAAATGGTGATTATAAGTTTCATAGAATTCCCTTCATCATCAAAGAGAGATAAAAACCAATCCTTAAGGCATTAAATAACAATTATGATTACTGTTTAAATTTTCAATTGTAGTAAAATCAAGCTTTCAATTCCAGATATGCTTTTAAAGAAAATCATGATTATATTTTAAATGGGCAATTTTGGAATTTATCCCTCATTTCTGTTTATTTGTCCAATTAAGCTCAATAAAGGTGTTTGATGTTGATTTTCTAAATGATTATTTAAGGCCATGTTTAATTTCAAATCCGCATCAAAATCACAGATCTGCTTAAAGGCAACCGATCCATTATTTCTGTCATGTTTGCTTTAAATCCGTGCAGCAGTCTCAGAAAGTTGAAGATACAAATTGAAGGAAAACCGACTGCCAGACAAAAGGGGACAAGCCAACAGACACCTCAATCCTAAGACCATGACCAAGACGAAGCATAACATACAGTGTACATATCAAACCAAATACAAAAATACAATTATGAATAATGCGACCCCACCAAAGAACCACTGGTGAACTCTGTCTGGAAGGATAAGCAATTCCCGCTCTATTAACTAATTTCCAATCCAGTTTTAGTCATTTCAGGAAAAGGGAATGGTTTCTTGGGATGACTTTTGGCTTACCCCACAATTTTACAAGAAAAGATCCGCCTTCACCTGTGAATTAGATATACTATATATGTCGACCGTAAGTTTTCTGAACTGATAAATTCAAACTTTATTCCTGTCTGAATATTTTAGGTGTCAACAAAACCGCTGCATCGACACATGATCTTGGAAAATATATACACCATACACCGGGGCAGCTGGAAGTAACTGTCAATAAACAGAGAGTTTACTACCGGAAAGTTAGTCATCAAGTTTGTCATAGAGTTTTGTGTGAAGCCTTCCACTATTGTCTAATTCTAAAGAAGACCAAGGTATAAGACAGACTTGGTATTAAAATAAATGAGGTGAAGATAGTCACCAAGGCAACCATAAATATTGCGTTTTCAGAAAGCGTTATGCTGTATTTTTACACACACTCAAAATATTAATCGGCTTGAAATTTTAAGAAATAATAAAAATTGCCATAGGATTCAACGTTTAATTAGGATGGGTTGTGGTAGCTATTTCGAATACCACGAAAATTTTATCTGTACAGAGCGCTCTTACACATCAAATCATACTAATCAGTTTGGCAGTTTCAAACGAGAACAACGTCCTAGTCCAAAGTCTGACTGTGGCAGTAATCTTGAATTCTATTGGCTCGAAAACATTACTTTTGTAAACAACCATAAAAAAAGTCTCACACACAACATTTATAGCTTAGAACATTCTGATTTACAGAACTTTAAACTATAAGTCAACCAGAGAGCAATATCTTTCCCTAAGTGTTATGTTTAGTTTTTTTATCGTCACAAAATACGTATAAATATTTGTAAATGACTATTTGTAAAGCCTCCTGACAAGTATAATTCCAATTGCACAAGCGGTTCTTAAGAATATTCAAATATAATTTAAGGCCGGAAAGGCGGACTAACGACAGGGAAAAGCAATTTGATAACAATGGTGCACATGAGCCTTCGGTTCAGATGAATTAAAACAACTTACGTCTGCTGATCGACAACCTCCCTCAAAATAATCAATTTGTTTTTGTACGTCGTACAAGTGCTCCAAATAACAGAACTACAAAAAGGAAAACAGGAAAATTTCTATTGCTGCTTTGGTAAAATTTTCATTTATGAGATCATCGTTTACTTGTGACAACTTGTTGATTTCAACTTTTTGTCAAGCAACGGATAATGTCATAGACAAGTAGAAATTTCTCGCCTCGTGTATTAGAACAACAAATAGGCTATACAGTGTAATAAATCATAAGAGAAAAAGATTTTACAACTCTTTTGATCTGTTTATCGATTATCAACTCTAGTTATTTAATAACTCGTTGTTTATTACTTTTGAAATTAAAACACTCGAGTTCTTAACCTCCCTAAACAGTCGTCATTAGTTGTAAAACCTATATTCATAGAACAACAGTACAGAAATGTCTTATTTTTTGTTTTTAACTTTACTGCTTTATGCGGTTGGTGTAACATTTTTTGTTGGTAGAATTCCAAATTTACTTTTTATCTATATATAATTTTTTTTTGAAAACTAAATTTGCTGTAAGAGCCTGTATTCGCTAATCTGATACAGTATAGCATTTGATATAGGAAGCCTTTTTAAACAAGAACTGTTTTTTTTAAATATCACTCCAAAAATAGCCTAAATTATATCTCTTTGGAAGGACCAGCGAATAATATTCCAGACCAATCTAGTGACCATTCCACCAGACATTGGATTGAATTCAGCAGGTAATTCCAGACCAGATTTCTTATGAACTAAGTTCGACTGCCACAGCTATGTTAGTTGGAATGCCACGTTATCGTAAACGATTTTGAACGGAACTAACTAGTTTGCTTTCTAGCAAAGTTTGGTTTTGATTGAGCAAGTTGTTACAGATGAAAAGTCTTTTAAATGAATATTTCACAGGTTCCTCTTTCGGTTTTAGGTTTCGGTTAGAAGGGTTTCTCAGGGAAAGAGTAGATTCATCACTCCGAAAGTTTTTCGGTTGCTATCATCATGATCATGATTTGGTTGACCGGTTCGAAATATCCATTTCACAGATGACAATGTATATCTTCCGACTGTCATGAATGCAAATCCGTTCCTATACCGGTTATGACTAACATCGATTGTGACTTTTCACCGGCTTTGACTACTGAGTAATAAGACGGGTGTCACTTGTGGCGCAGGAGTTGCTTACCCTTCCGGAGCACCTGAACTCACTCATGTTTTTGTAGGGTTCGTGTTATTCCAGCTTAAGTTTTCTATGTAGTGTTGTGCGTTCTATGTTTGTCTTTCGTTTCATTTTGTTGTCTACGGTCTTGTCTATCTTCCGACTTTACGATTTCTGTCTGCCCCTTTGGTATCTTCGAATTTCTGTTACAGCAGCCAACTTTACTGGCAGGTAAAGTTTGGTTCCAGACAAGACAAAAGATATTAGTTAGTAAAGGAAAAACGATAAATTATGCCATACACAATCCGGTAAAGATGTGTATTGTGTCTCTCTGCCATACTTTTAAATTCATATTTTTAAAAGAGGATTAAAGGAGTTTTCCACATGTTAAACTAAGTTCAAATAAGTTGGCAGATGGGGTCATTGAATATAATCCTGAAGCCTACCCACTAAGTGGCTAAGTTTGGTTCCAATTGACCAAGTAGTTCCAGACTATAAGGTTTTTTAATGAATTCCTCATTAGGTCCTTTGTCAAACTAAGTACGACTGTAGCAACCATTTTGGTTTGCAATTAGGTTTATGGAATACAATTCTGAAAAGAATTGCGATTAGGGTCATCGAATACAATTCTGAAAGAACCAACTTAATAACCATCCCGCTAAAGAATAATTTTTATCATACAAGTAGTTTCAGACAAAAACAATTTTAAATGACTATTCAATATTCCACTTATGGAAAAAGGTAATAGGAATAAACAAATGCCAGTAACAGTGAAGCAAGATACCATATAAGAGAAATCTCCAATTACGGTAAGTTATTTAACGAAGAACTTGAATTGTCAGAAATTACTTTCAATATGTGTAACCAAGTATTTTACAATATTTAGAGTCAACACTAGCAAGCTACAATTAAATGCTCGTCAGTCCATTTTGAACCCTCACCAGATAAATTTTAAAACTTTTGTACAGTCGCCAGTAACTTTTCTCTAGTCAGAATTGGACTAAAGTTAACAGTGTTTGAGATATATGCGAAAACCTTCGGTCAAATCCTTATGTTCTATTTTTAGAAACGGCAGCCATGTTGTCCGACGGATAAAAAATGGAAGCCTAAATTTTGTGCAGAATACCCTCAGGAACAATCATACAAACTTTCATCAAAATTCATTCATTAGTTTAGAGGGGAAGGTTTTTAAAGCTTTAACTTCAAAACTAGCAAATAAAACGTCTAAAAAGGGTCATAACGCCTACAAGAGGTAAGCAATTTCCACAATATTTAACGACAGATAGATTTCGTCACGTTGAGCACTTTTACCCTATGTTAGATTTTGGCTAGAGTTAACGGTTTTTAAATATATATGCGGAAATCTCGGTCTGAACCCTTTATTCTTTTTAGTAACGACAACCAGGTTTTTCAATGGATCAAAAATCGAAAATTAAATTTAATTGTGCAGAATACCATAAGAAACAATAATTCAAATCCATACAGTTTTTTTACAGTAGAATATGATTTCAAAATGTCAACGACGATAACTACTGACGCCAAGCGACGGTAATAGCTCACATTGTCTTCGGCCAGGTGAGCTTAAAAGCTAATTCATGCTATGAGTTAAAACCCCTTTATTCCAGATACTAAATTTAAAAACTCATTATTAATAACCTTACTTCGCCCGGATTACATGTCTTCATTCCGACGCATTCTGTCAAACTTTTTGCAGGTTCAGTACAAACAGTACACTTAATGCCTTCTTTCACATCTAAGGTATCAAGAAAATAAAAGCGGGATCATTTTTTTTATATTTTCACTTATGATATATGATATATCTTTTATGAATAGTTTCACATTTTGTATTTAGAAGCCTATACAATTTCGTGTTATTCCAGCTTAAGTTTTCAGTGTAGTGTTGTGTGTACTATGTTTGACTTTCGTTTCTTTTCTATTTATCACAGTCTCGTTTATCTTCTGATAAAACGATTTCCGTCTACCCATTTTGTTTTCGAATCCTTTCTATCATATAATCAACAAAGTTCATGTCTTTTCAAGTTTGACTGTTCTCTGTTTCTGGCGTGTCTGATGAAGGTCTATCCAGAAAAGCGCTTTACGTACAGTTAAATTTGTCTTTTGAATACTTACTATAAACATATGTAAGATGTTGATCGTGTTTTCTAGCAACGTTATGTATTAAAAGATGACTCCTTATTTAATTTTGACTATAAACTGAGACTCATAAAAGTAAAGAACCGGACCTGCTATTAAAGAGAATAATAAGACCAATTTGAAATTTCAACGACCTGTCTATAAATTCTATTGCAGAAACGAATAGAACTTTTATCAAGAAGAAAAATAACAAAGCCATTCGAAGATACCAAAGAGACAGACAGGAAGCAGACTACAAAACTGGTCAACAAAAATTAACGAAAGAAAAAAGTCCCGCGAACTTACAAAAACTAAATAAACTAAATAGGTTCGGGTGATCTGGAAGAGGTAGCAGCTCCTGCGCCACTAGTGGCAACCGTCGTGTTACTGAGTAGACAGAGCCGGTCTATAATAACAACGGTTTAGGAACGGACTTGCTGTCACGGTATTATTTGTGTAATGGATATTTCGTATCGGTCAACCAAATTGTGGTGGCGACCAAAAAATTTCCGCAGTGATGATTTCAATCATCTTCTCATAGATCCAGCAAGTATAGCTTTTATATTTTTCTTTTTCGGAAGAAAAAAATAACTTTTTTACTACAGCAAATATACATATGCTTTGATTTATCGAAAAACAGTTCAATTAATTATAAGAATTTCTGTTTAATAAGCTAATATGGACTTGTAGTATAAAGAGCAGAAAAACTTTTAACACTTACAATTTTTTTTTCAAATGTGGGTAATTTATCCAAAACTTCCACTGAATTTCTTAAACTTCAAAAATTGTTAAAACCATTCTGTTCGTTGTCGTAAGTTTTATTACAAAAGTTCATGAAAAGTCAGAAAACTAGTCCGAAATACATTAAATTTACTAGTAGTACACTCACCGGACGTTGACTTAAAACGATCTTGAAAGGTATCACACAAAGCAAAATGAAAATAATTTAAGTAAATTTAAGTTGGCACAAGAAAATATTGACAAAATTTTGGATTGTGAGTAAGTCAAAAAGCCGAAGTAGCAGGGTGTCGATAGTTTTAGTATTCTTCGTGTCAGACGAAATAAAACTTACAAATAAAAAATAAATATAAAGGAAGAATATAAGTTTATAAAAATAAATAATTTGATAATAATGAAAGCATACCGCAGTACCTAATAATTATAACTTTAAGACGATAGGGAGAGTTTAAAATATGATACAAGATTTTTTTCAGTTTACTTGTTGTTCGTCCAAGTGGATCTGGCAAGATTAATTTACTTATGCATCTTTTTTCAAACTCGCATTATACTACCATAGAAAAGTCTCAACATCTGGAGCAACAAAGTTATTCGACCAATGAAACAAATGATCTAGAATATGTACGTCAAGTTTCAAACGAAGTTTGATAACACTGGACATCAGAGTGATCTTTGATCAATTTATTTGTTCGCAAAAAGACCAGTGTTAAAAAAAAAAGAATAACAATGTGAATTTACAGAAAACGGACGAATGACAAACTATGGACTACGGACAACGGACGAATCACGCAATGTGACGACAAACGCTCACATTATCCTTTGTGTCAGGTGAATTAAAACTTTGTTGGGCCATGGCTTAAATTTTTGATGACACCTGGAAAACCGGACATGTTAGGTGACGATCGGGAAAACCGAACAGTTTTATAGGGATCACCGATGGATCGTTTCACACAAGTTTGGTTGACAAAATGTTACATTTCCGTATGGTACAATGTTAAACAATATCGGGCCATGAAATCCATATTTCGTGGCTGTCGGATAAAACGAACACATTTTATAAAGGAGAAATTTCCATTAACTGTATTTGACCCAAGCGGCCATGCGAGCATTCACTAGAGATGTATCTTTCTTTTGCATGTATTTGTGTTAAGTATGTTTATTGTAATTAAGGTAATATCTAGTCGGATTTGGTGACGACTTCCTCTTTGATTTTTATGTTTCCTCGGTTGCCAAGGTTGCTGCTTTTGTTTTCTTTGATTTTGTCCCTTGACCACTCGTTTGGGGAGGGTACCCATTAAACTAGTTTAACACCAGCACATGTTTCATGTGCCTGTCCCAAGTCAGGAGTTGTGGAAAAAAGGGGGCATTTGGTGTAAATATTCATGACACAAAAATCTCACATGTACAAGTAAATTCCAAGCAAAGGAACAGCGCTTTGATTGCTGTTCTGGGCAGTTTCACATAATTATAGTCTTACAATTATATTTACAATTCAACTTCAATCTGCTCTGTTTCTACATTTATAAGGTCAGGCTAACGCTGACAGTATTTGCAGAAATGTTTTTACCGTAACCTTACTCGAAATAAATTCTTCTGCCTACGTGTGTTCATTTAATCCGATTGTGTGATTATTTTGTGGTCCTTTTGTTGCTGCCCTTTCCTATGATAAGACATCAAGCCTTTTAACACGAGATGTCATCAAACACAATATGGCAAAATGTAGGCATTGTCATATTTATTAGTATTTGTATAAGTAAACTAGAAGTTTATTACTATCTGTACCAATAAAAACCAGTTTTTAATTTCTTGACTACAATGTCGAACTTGTACCCTTTCCGGAAAAAATTGTACAAAATGGATCACTTTTCAGTTGAATATTAAATGTTCGAATAGAATGTAAAAAGTGATATTCCTTGTCGTATCAAAATTCTATATTTGCAGACGTATTTATGTATTAAATCTTTTTAACGGTTTCTGGTGTATACTCCATATTCTTTCTGTAAATAAAATTGGGTAAAAGTGTTGCGAAGCTAGTGATAAATGTATTTTTGATGCATGAGTTTACCAGTAAGATGTAGGTTGCGATCATTTAAATCAGAAACTTTGTTGCAAGCAGGGACCATCGGAAATAGTTGTCAAATGTAAACCTCATATGAAGGAGCCAAAACACGTCCCCATCAAAAAACGAAAACTTTACAATTTGAAATATCCTCCCTTCTTAGTGCATAATCAACCCTTTTCAGTTTTTTAATCCAAATCTAAAGAAATAGCAACCGATATTAGATGTTTTTAAGGTAAGTTCTTTAGAATTAAATTTTTGCTAAATTTCATGACGGAGGCTCCCTTTCTAATACTTTCGACAGAAAACTACATTTATTTGCTCCTTTATATGCAGGAACAAATTCCTATAGTTTTTTAAGTAATTAATAAGGACATGTTGCTAGTGGGAATGCACCTGTAGTTTGTTACGATTTCTAAAGATTGAATTTTTGTATTTTTTATGTCTATGTTGTGCATGATAGGACGTTGATTTACCAAACATTTATTTGTTATTGTTTGTTTGCTCTTGTGAAAACTATACAGATGGTTTTGATTCCCTTTAAATAATGTCTAACGTGTTTGTCCTACATATTGTATAAGGCAACGAGGATCTGTTAAACCGAAGATGTTGTTTCTCATGTAAGATTGAAAGTACTTTCGTGTGCCCGTTTACCTTAGATTGAACTTTATTTTTAAAACTATTTAACTATTATAACTAGAAAATTTAAATCATTTTTGGCATTGCAAGGTAATATTTATGTATACTCATCTTTATGTTATTGAAAATAATGTACTGTTAGCATGTAATTATCTGTAATAAGTTGAAAATTGTACCAGCTTAAATTTCTATAATATGTTGTTTTATTTAAAAGGTATGGGAGCTCGTGAAAGAGAATGTGCATAAATTATCTTTAAGTTAAGTAAAATGAAACTGATTACCGCTGTCCTCCGCTGCCACCAGCAGAAAGCCTAAAATCAAGGAAAATCTCTAAATGATATTGTATAAAGAGAAAAAGTTGGATAAGATTCTACCAAAATGTTTAAGGAATAAAAGTTCTCAATAGGTTTTGTTAATAAATTAATCCGCGATATGTATCATCTATTACGTAGCGTATATGTAGATTTATTGTAGATGTCAAAGTCGAAACAGACAGGTATAATTTTTAAGACTCTTAAGTTATCATAACTCGTGAATGATCCAGGGTGTCACGCTGTCTTTGCAGTAGTATTTGACATGAAAATTACTATGAGTAACTGAAGTTTAAATGGAACCGATAATAAATGTGTTGCTCCACAAAACCTCTTTCCAAGTTACTGACAGTAATTCTATCAGCAGTGAAAAATGGGCTCCAGAGTTACTGT
>JAULBM010004217.1:0-11909 GCA_032357055.1 Geukensia granosissima | reverse complement strand
ATGCCCCCCAGCCTGAATTCAGGCAACAGGTTCATTAAGTCAAATGCCTGTCTGTTTGTTCTTCCATCTCTGTATGTCTGTCTATTGTGTCAAAGATTTCTCAGCTTGCATGTTTTGCATTGATTTGATTTTTTGAAATTACAATTTCCTGACATTTTTTACTTGTATATCTTATTTGTTTATATATTGCATTTCATTTTGTAATTTATTGTTGATAAAAACTATTCTCAACCATGAATACAGGGTTTTTCATATTATCCATATTATTTCAAGGTTTATGTGAAAAGAAAGATTGGTTTGCCTTTGCTGGGTCAAGAATACATGTACCATGGCATGCCAAAAAAATGAAAAAATAAAATTTACCATGTTTGTTGTAAAGTTTGGATGATAATCAACTAATAAAGTTTACTTGGTCTCCTTTGGTTCATTACAATTATTTGGAATTTGGACATATGTATTGAAATACATAAAAAAACACCTGTATTATTCAAACAATTAAAAGGACACAAAAATAAACTCAAAAAGATGTTTAAGATTTTATAACTGCACAGTGAGGTTAAATTTGTTTAAAGGGATTGTAATTATAAATTTATATTTAGGTTTCCAAGTGTTCACAATAGAGTTCATGAAATGACTTTGAGTCTCTTGTCCAGTGCAAGCAGTTCTGGGTGGAATTGCACATAATGTTTGATATAAAATACATTCATAAGAAGATACAAGTACAATAAATGTATATGCATGTATGCTATTGAACTGCACTGTTAGGCATACCCAATCTAGAGTTTTGTGACCTTTTACCTTGGACTTAAGGTCAAATCAGCATTTGTAATTTTTAAAATTTTTTAGGAAGGGCCAAAACGTGTGTTTTTGTGGTCACCTGACTAACCTTAATATTTTGGTTGGTTGATTGATTGGACAATGGTGTTTAGTGCCACAATGGCAGTATTTCAGCCATACCATAGCTAATATTTTGATGTTAACCCAAGTATTTATATTACCAAAACTGAAAAATGCTTTTGAAAGCTCAGCTGTAAGAGCAAAGGTAATGCCCATTTTTTTCCAACAGAAAACTGCCAAAGTAAGGACATGGAGGATAAATAGCATGAATTTTCCTTATACTTGTGTTAGCACAAATGGCTGACAACTGGACTATTATAACTACAAAAAATTACAAAATTTCCATAACAGATATGACAATAAAAAGTGGACCCACTGACTGAATTTTTGTTGGCATGTTTCAGTAAGCACTTATATTGTTATTTGCCTAGGTGTTTGATATTTGACATTTAGGTAGATCTCTTAAAGCTGATTTGTCATGTATCATTTTTGATAATGTATGATCTGGAAGTTTGACCCCAAGGTCAAATTAGTACTTAGTTAAGATTTTTAAGTCCAATTTGTCAAAGAGATGCATGCAGTAAACAAAAAAGAATACTTATCTTGATTTTTTTTTTGCTTTTCAAAAGGATTTGAAAAGTTTTTGCAAAAAAATCATGAAACAGTCAGCTACTCATAAGTCTTGTATAAAACATGTAATTTACAACCATTTGTAACTTTTACATGTACCTACTGATTTGAAATCATCACCAGTTTTGTACACTGCTGATATACAGAATTTTTAGAAAATCAGTAAAGCCCACAGAGATGGATTCTGCCTGACTTTTGTTTACTTACACTTTTTTTTTGTTATTTCAGGTCCAGATCAACATATAGGATGCTTAACAAATAATCATGTTTGCACAAAGACAGGAATTCTGTTTCCTCCCAGACCCTGAACATGGAATGTCAAGACTCGGAATCAGCAAATCATGAAGAAAAGAACTTAGCAGCAGATAAAGAAAGTGAAATAAAAACAGTAAATGGAGTAAATGATAACCCTAAAAATAATATTAGTCATGTAGAACAAGAGGCAAAGGATATTTCCAAGCCAGATTCTCATTTAAATGATGTCAGCAATGTGTCACATGATTTACATGTGACCAAAACTGTTACACCAACTCGTAGGATAAATTCAGAAGCAGTAGTTGACAATTCATTTAAAGATACAAACTCTGTACATTCAGATCCTTCTGGAGATGTAAAGAATGTTGGACAGCCATCAGACAATGGAACCGGACATTTGCAGTCCGATACTCAGGAAACACCACAAGAATTTATTCAAAAGCATGATTCAATAGTAAATACTTGTGAGCAGACTATAAATGCCTGTGTCAGTGAAACTTCTAATTCATTAAATTCCTCATTATCTAATAATAATAATGTGACATCAGTGAGTCAGTCTGATTTAGCTGGAGAATCACTGAAATCTTTGACATCGGGTGATTACCAACCGTCAACAAATATGTCAGATAAACAAATATCAGGTTCATTAGATGTAAAACCAACACCATCACATCCATCCGATGAAAGCTTTATGTTGTCTAGTCAGAATGGAAACACTGGTTTATCATCTGGACCACCTTCAACGTCATCTAGTCAGAACACACATTCGAATGGTCCAGATAGTCTTCCAGAAAGTTATAGATCAACAGTTGTTTCCGTTCAAGAACAAACCTTGGAATCAAAGCCATCAGGACTTCAGTTTTCTCATGAATCCACATTGAAATCATCAACAACATCCACATCCGCTTCAGAAGCACACACCAAATCAGCAGTCAAGACATCAGATGGACATCATTCTTCCGATAAAACATCAACAGTGACATCTCATGTCAGTGGATCGGTTCATTCTTCAACAGCACACAACTTACATATGCCGCCACAAGCTCATGAGAAAAGTAATCCACATTTGATACCCATCCCTTCTCTACCGACAAACTCCATGATGACACCGACTTTGTCAATGCCAGGAATGAACTTGTTTCCGCCACACATGATGCATCCTTATTTCCAAGGAATGATGTTTGATCCAAGAATGGCAGCAGCATTTCAGCATCCTATGTTTAGAGGAATGCCACCTCTACATCCAAGATTTCAGCAGACGCCTCCTCAGAGGGCTCCCAGAGCACGTGGTCCAAGAGGTCCACGACAAAATAAAGCACACCAGCAGAACATTCAGGCTGAGGCTATGCGGCATCATGGACGACACGAATCTACACAGATAAAAATAGATCCTTTAGTTGAAAATCTGTCCACTTCAGTACCTAATTTGATAG
The DNA here is from genome assembly GCA_032357055.1 of Geukensia granosissima. NCBI lineage: Eukaryota > Metazoa > Mollusca > Bivalvia > Mytilida > Mytilidae > Geukensia > Geukensia granosissima. Next base: position 8,754 of record JAULBM010004217.1, on the reverse strand, counting down.
GAAGTTCACATGAAACTTCCCATAATTCATCAAGGTCTTCAACACCTAGAAGTCAGTCTGACAGTCATTCAGATACTCATTTATTAACTGGACAACCGCCACCAGCACATTCTCACACGAGTATAGATGTGCCGCCGCTAGCACATGAATCTCTACCTCCACCTGCACATTCCTCTCATATACCAGCAACTAAATCTGTGATGTCAACACCCACGACCACAGAATCCGATACCACTGTTACAAGTAACTCGGCCACCTCTGTGGCATCTTCACAAGCCACTACGAGTAACTCTGCCACAGCTGTAACAACTTCACAAGATATTGCTACCAGTGCATCAGATAGACCAGATCAAACACATTCAACTGACATAATAACAACTTCATCTAGTTCTATTACAACAGCAGTGACTACACAGATTAGCTCGATGCAAGATACTGTTAGAACCTCAGTGGATACTTCTTTACCATTGCCTGCACATGCTCACCACCAGATGGCATCAGTAGCAGTAACGTCAGGCTCTGTACCAATGCCTGCTCACGTTCATACATCAGTTTCTAGTGTAACCTCTGTTACTACTGTGAGTACTGCATCTAATGCAACAGGTCACCAGTCCACAGAACAACAGAACAATTCAACACCACCATTGTCACATCCAACAACAGCTCATGCACAAAGCTTGGGGTCTTTACCCTCAAGTACACAGATGCCAATGCCAGCACATTTTCATCCACCCAGCATGCATCCAGGCATGACTGGTCCACCATTCATGCAGCAGAATGTGCGAGTTCGAGGCTCCAGGATGTCAGGAAAACAGCGAGGGGTTGATATGCCACCTGGAATGATTCCGCAATTTGCCAGATTTCCGCAGGGATTTCCTTTTATGCCACAGATTGCAAGAATGGCCATGTCACCTGAAATGATGGCTCTGGCACAGAAAATGTCTACTGGAAGTTCAGCAACAACTTCAGAGTCAGAACAGTCAAATCCGCAACCACCAAACATGCCAAATGTTAACCAAATGGAAACATTTATAAGGGCGATGAGAATGAGGCCACCACACTTTCCTATGAGACCAGGGATGCCACCAACCCCAAGAGGCATGCCTCCTCCACCACGGTATCCTGGTCTTTCATTATCCTCGCCAACACAACCAGATATCAGACCTCAGCACCAACCAACAGGACAGCTGTCACCCACAGTTAGACAAAGGTCACCATCCCAGAGTCCACACCCTGCACCATCACCCGTGGCACCAACTGCTAGTCCGCTGAGCTCTGCTGCAGGTACAGGAGATAAAACACCAAGCCCTGTTCCAAGGTCTCCAGCCAATAGTGATACAACTTCAGTTGGATCGACACCAGTTAAACAAGAGCCACTGGAACAAAGATTAAGTACATGTAAGTTCAGTACTTAAGTTACTACATTTGTACATATTTTTATGTCAAATATAATCCCCAAAAAATTTAGGGTAATTACTGAAAAACTTCGATATTATTGTGGAGTGTTATATTTTACGAAATGTGAATTGAAAGATTTCACAGTTTAACATTTCTATATTAATAACTAAACAAAATTTAATATTAGCTTGGGGGTAATTCTCCTGTAAAAGATCAAATAGTGAAATAAGCAAAAATAACCCCCACACTAAAATTTCCACATTTACAATACCAAAAGAGACTGTCATTAGTGTCAGCATCTGTAGACAGGTTGCAATTGTTTTCCGCATGAAAAACTGATTCTTTTTATATTTAGGGACATTGAATTTTAGTACTAGATAAATGTTGGTATCGATTTTGGGTGATCTTGCCCCATTCATTTTTTGGGGAGGGATAAATAGGTTTTTCTTATATTTTAATGTAAATTATATTTTTCTTGTTAAATATCAATTGACAAAAAATGACTAAACAAATTTTCTAAAAATTTATGCATTCTAGACTACACCTGGTTAAGAAATCACAAACTTTTTACTTTAGTTAGGCCTTGTATGGGCTTGTGGGTGTACTTCACTTTTTCTATATGGGTATGGCTAACTCAAGACAAAAAACTTGTATACAGTTCAACATTCTATTCAAAAACTGACATGATTACAAACATTGCAATAGCGACAGATTACATATACATATACATATACAATGCATGAACACTGCAGAAAAAATATCGAATTTATTTGTACCAGATTTAGAAACATATTAAACACGAACCAAGGCTTCACCTTGTGTTTTAACCGTTTCACATCAAGTACAAATGACTGATAATTTCCGGCAATGTACATGTATTGTTTTTATCCTGCAATTCAATGGGCGATTGTCTTTCTAAATTATTGAACTGTTTTAACATTTCTACATATTTAAGAACACAGACGTATTTAAAGACACCAGTCAGCTGGTTTCTGAATTTAATATTCCCGCTCGCTCATAATGCGTTGGGAAAACAGGAGACAATATTATGCTTATAAAGAAATATCACTTTGCTATATTCATACATTTGTATTTGTATGGTAAAAGGCTTAATTGCAGGATAAATTAATATGGCAGGAAAGTGAAAAATTATTTGAATGTCATTTGTAGTGCATAGAAAAATTGCTTTTTCATCTGTTAATATAAAAAGCTTTTTAGTTTCACTTGCAAACAGATAAATGCCAAAGAGGGGACTCAAATCAAACTTTGTGAGAAATAGACAGGGCATATATTATATTGACCAGAAATCTTCTTCTGCACTTTGGTGTATTGAAGAATAAATAGAAAGTGAGAGAGAACCAAAGATTAAGACAAACATGGACAATTCATAGAAATGTCAACCTCAAGAACAAGACGAAAAACAACACAAAAATTTACACTAAAAACAAACAGAAAGAACAGGGATAAATTCAGGCGGTCAGGAAGGGTAAACAGTTTTCCCTCTTTCAGGAATCTGCCATATTACCAGTTTCTAAGTCTAGGTAACAGCATTTCAGTGTATGGAGGCTTCTATAAATAAAAAACACGGAAGCAACAGAAAAAAATTGAATTGAAATTTAGACTGTTTTCATTGTCTTATTAATGAAAATGCTATGTTTACACAATAAGATACATGTATATAACAGTGGAAGTGCTAAGAAATCTATTGAGGTTGCCAAACAGTTTTGAAAGGAAACTTTTGCAAAATGAAATATTTTGATATGAAACTTTAAGCAGATCCAATTTATTTTGTTGTTTGTCTCAGCATCATTGATCTGAATACACAAAATTTTTTTGTAAGATACCTGTAGTAGGAAATTTGATGAATTATTTTATTTAAAAAAAAACAGAAAATTACGTACAATTGAAAGCAGATTGTAATAAAATGTATTCTGTTTCATTTTAAAATCGTCTGTGGAAAATATTGTTTTATAAAGAATGTTAAAAAAAAAGTGGTCAAGGTACGTACAGTAGTCCCCCTATCATACGGCCTCCTCAAGAACGACCACTCGCTTCATACGGGCATATTTCGTCTGCATTAACTATTTTTAACGCTAATTTACCCCTCACCGACGGACACTCCGCTAACGCGACCAACGACCAGGAAAATCATGCTCAAAACATCGTTTTACTCCTATCATGTGGACATTTTCGGTAACTTCCGGTTTTATCTGAAACGGACAATAACTGAAAACCATCCGAATGTAAACATCTCCTCAAATCCAAAAATAGAAATTTGTCTACGAGGTATTGTTCAATTGTTATAACCCCCTCTAGAAAGAATTGATCAATTCTTTGTCTTCCCCGCGTTTAACAATATGGAAATGAGAAAGGTTAAATTTTAATCCAATTTAGGAACCAGTAGAGTAGTGCTCAGCAACCTGTAAACAAAATGTCGTCGATGAAAAAGAGAAAAGTTTTGACTTTAGAACAAAAAGTTAAAGTAATTAAATTGAATGAAAAGGGAGATAGTCAAAGAGTTATTGCAGATTCTTTTGAAGTTGGGAAAACGCAAATCGGATCGATTTTAAAAAACAAAGATGAAATCCTTAAACAGTGGGAGAACGGGGCCGATGGGAACCGTAAAATAGTGAAAGCGAGGAGATGTTTATATCCCGATTTAAACGAAAAAATCTTTGAATGGTTTTCTACAGCTAGATCTAAAAACATTCCCATCACAGGACGTATGATTCAGGAAAAGGCAATAATTTTGTCAGCTGAAATGGGTTTAGATGAATTCACAGCGAGTAATGGTTGGCTCAATAGATTTCAAATTCGTCACAATATTAAATGTAGCATTCTTTCTGGAGAATCTGCAGATGTGCCTAAGGACGTAATAGAGGAATGGTCCAAGAGACTAACAGATATCTGCAGTGGTTATGAGGCTAATGATATATTCAACTGTGATGAGACTGGTTTATTTTATAGGGCCTTACCAAACCGATCATTAGTTGAAAAGGGAGACTCTTGTAATGGGGGAAAAAAGGCAAAAGAGAGAATCTCTGTTTTATTGTGTTGTAGTTCCACAGGAGAGAAAATTAAACCTGTTGTAATAGGATATTCTGCTAACCCTAGATGTTTTAAAGGTTACCACAAAACAAATCTGAATGTTACATACGAACATAATAAAAAGGCATGGATGACATCCAGCATCTTTGAAAGTTGGCTAAAAAGACTGAATCACAAAATGAGATGTGAAAAAAGGAACATTTTGCTATTGTTGGACAACTGCAGTTCTCACCCTCATGTAGAATACTCAAATGTTAAGCTTGCCTTTTTCCCACCCAATACTACTTCTAAGTTACAGCCTATGGATGCTGGAATCATACAAAATGTTAAACTTCTGTACAGGAAAAAATTACTCAGACATGTACTATTCCTCATGGATAATGTTACCAATGCCTCAGAAATTTCAAGGAATGTGACAATTCTTGACAGCATTCAGTGGTTATGTTCAGCCTGGGACTGTGTTGACACAGAGACTATCACAAAATGTTACAAGAAATGTGGATTTTTTCAAGACACCTCAGGTAATTAAATTTTCACTCTATTTAATAAAAATGTTAAAATATCATGGATACATGTATTTTAAACAATTGGAATTACAAAACAAACATTTGAGGTGATTGTACCCCAAGCTTTCAACATGTAATTGATTTGTGTATATCCATTGCCTAAGGGGGGAAATGACACCTTTAAATTCTGATAATTAAATAAAAATGACAGGTGTATCAGTTGCAATTACAATGTACATAATTAAAAATGTTATTCTGTCTATTGAAAATCATGCTTATAATTATTTCATCTTTGTTCTACAGTCACCCAAGCTGAACACCCAACCACTGATGATGATGATGAAGAATGGGACGAGGAGGACTTGGTTCCCTTATTAGGTGTGAATAAACTGAAAGACTATGTGAATTTTGATGAGGATTTAATGACAGAAAAAACAACTGATGAGAACTGGGAAAATGAACTTCTGCAGTGTGATAGAAATATCAATGAGTCATGTGCCATAAACGATACTAATAAAGTTGAGAGTGATGATAAACAGGATGAATAACACTCTTTGAGAGAAATCTGGGAGTTATCTTAAAAGATCCATTGCTATGCATTAAAAACAAATAACACTGCTCTCTTGAATTATATGTTGACAGCTCAGAATGAACTTAAGACAACTTAAGGACAATGTTAAAGCAGTGCAAAGTCAAAAACAAACTGTAGTGGAGTCTTTCTTCCCCAAGATTTTTTTGTTTGAGACATTTTGTTTTGCGTCTTTTTTGCAGTTTGCCGTAGGGTGTGGACATGTGTCCATTATTGAAGGCCTTAAGGCAACCTGTAGAAGTTTGAGATTTACATGTTTTAGGTGGTTTTCTCATTGAAAATCATACCACATCTCCGTTTTCTGTAACGTACGACTTTGTTTTAAACTAAAACATTAAATCTAAAACTAGCATAGTGCCATATTTAAGAGCTTTACATTGCAATAAAACTGCAGCAAACAGTCTCACTGCATCAGTTTAAATAGAGATAATGAAATACGCAGGAAAGAAAATAATTTTATTGAAATTAGTGACATAATTTTATTACGAAAATCCAAAGGCATGCCAATATTTTGTAAAAAATTATCTTTTCGACATGCTTGAACTGATGGGTCAAATGGTCAATCAGCTAAAAAAAATTAAAGACATTAAAACTTCCGTGCTGTTTTATGATGTTGTGTCTGGGTTATGGAACTCTCAAAAAAGGCGTCGCTGAAAGTGAACTTCAGGTAATTTTTTTCGGCAAAAATGTTTTTATGGCCGCCTATGGAGTTTGATTTACTCTTGTATAGCTTTAAGCCAACAGCTGATAAGTAATTACACAACGCGCCTAATGCTGGTTTATGATTACCACCTTTTTATGACGCGTGCGTGTAAAATTACCGCATTTGGAACTGAAATTTGCAGTTTTTATCATATGAAACAGAGACATATCTTCAAATTCTTTAATTTGAATGCTTAGTTGATGTTTTATACATTCTTTTTTTTCGTTTTTTTTCGAGTTATTTGAATCAAAATACAACATTTGTATATAAGGGAAGAAACAGGTTGTAATATTACTCTGTGAAAAATTTAAAATTTAATAATGTTTCATAGTTTTGGAGAATTTTGATAAGCTAAGGGCAATTCAAGGAGCAAATTCTCGTTAAAAGCATTAGAGCTAAAACAATGGAAGTGGGACAATGCTAATTTTAACCCTTTGATGTAAAATTATATGACTTTGATGCTGTTGCGATGGAAGCATAAAAGAAATGTATCGTTCTGAAAAGCAAAATGAAATCTATGAAGAATGGATTGATTGATTGATTGAATGTTGCTTAACGTCCAGTGGCAAATATTTCAAACATATTCAGGACGATAGCATATTAATGAATGATGATGATGAATGAACTCTGCTTTGTACTAGACCGACAAGCTAAGCCGGATTTTCAAAGTGCTAACTCACGAAAGTAACAGTCCGCAGGAAGACATGCCACTTTACCTAGACACATTATACTGACTCTGGGACGACCAGTCATTGCTCTTACTCCTAAATGCTGTGTGCTTAGCGGAGAAGCAGCAAATACCAATTCTAATGTCACGACCGTCCGCACTCGAGGCGAGCACGCTTACCATTACACCACCGAGGCGGTCAATGAAGAATGGATCAACTCACTTAAAAATCAAGTAAGGGACCTGACCAATCAGAATGAACAGTTAACTCACAGCCTTCGATACCAGGTGAACAACAACAATTTAAATAGAAGAGGACGTGGGCGCTTTCGTTAGATCGAAGCAAGAGGACGTGCTTCGGTTGGTGACAGTGCTAATTTGAACCCTTTGATGTAAAATTATATTTTGGAAATTTTGGATTCATTATTATTATTATTGAACATTTTAAAGTGCATTTTCGATCATTAATTTTAGACATTATAGCTCAACTTTTATTTTAATTAATCCGTCTTTAAGTTAATCGTTTAATTATTTTACCATGTTTATCATTCAGGCAGTTATTTACTTTTCTATTTTGTGGACAATTACTGACACGCTCTACTCTGTTCTTTCATGTTATATAATCCTAATCAGATTTCTTTTTTATTATTTGTTTATTCAAAATTGTATAGAATCCTAACTAAGCTTATTAAGTGAATCCTTTAACTCACCTTAGAAATATGTCATGTCTTGTTTAATTGTTTCTTTGTTATAGTTTTGTTATAAATGCTTTTGTTTAATTTTGGTCAATTAGATTTGAAGTCAGCATTCATACTGACAACATCCATCCATGTTAAATTGTGTACATGTATTCCACGCTAACAATAAAATTATTTACGCGGTTACCAGTCACCAGTTACTTGCCAGTCAGTCAGTCATCTGTGTAGTCAGTTTTAGACTCAGTAGCAGTCAGTTATCCATTGGCATTTTCGCCACCTCGTCATCAGTGTTTTATGTAACCAGTCAAGACATCACTTTTCCCCGGTTACAGAAGTTCGAGATCCAGACACAGTAAAAGAAGTACCATAACCTGAAGAAACAAATACCAACCCAAAAACAAACAGACAAATATCCATGCAACTTGCTTGTTATTCAAGTAAACTAATTGTACGAAAACGAACACTTTGACGTTATTTTCAGTGAAAAGGCAGTCTGTAAAGCCGCAAATTTGAAATGACGAACTTATATGGTCTTGATGTCACGTTTCCATGTTTTTTTAATATTAGCTTGCATTGTTCTATAGCAATATATGGCCAAACTTCATCAATATTTTTAAATGCTTAATACATTTTTTAATTGAAACTTGCACATGAAGTTGGATGCATTAGTGTTCTCATTTACTTTCCAAATCATTAAACTTAAACTTTAACTTTAATTTTAAACTGTACATTCATTTTAACAATTTTTATTTTTAATAAACATTACTTTCAATTGACATTTCAAAACAAGACAATTATAATGATTTTTCAGTTTTCTGACATTTACTGTTATAACCTTGTACTATTAGTGGTAGCTTAATATGTGAAATAAGGTTATTATATAGTTAAAAATAATTTGGCCACTATAGAACCGGCTGGTGAAACCTTTGGGCAACTCTGGTCTCTGGTGACATTTTACCTCCTCTATTTGCAATGAAATCCTCCCGGTGTCAATTCAGTTTAATAATTTGGTAGTGTTTAAGGGTTAGATAAGAAACATTAACCAATCAGCTAATAATTGAACTTCCCTAAACAAATAAAATATCACTGGTTTTTACTACAATGAGTAACACGACGGGTGTCACTAGTGGAGCAGGAGTTGCTTA
>JAULBM010004206.1:0-11909 GCA_032357055.1 Geukensia granosissima | reverse complement strand
TCAAAGCGCTGTTCCTTTGCTTGGAATTTACTTGTACATATGAGATTTTTGTGTCATGAATATTTACACCATAACCCCCGTTTTTTCTATAAAAACATGTTATTCTGGAGAATTAAGATAAAAAATAAAACTGACGCAATTTATCAATTTTATGTAAAAATATTTGGACGAATTGTGAGCCAAATATAAAAATCCAAAATACGAATACCCAAGCTTAACTAGAATGTTTCTCTTAACTTTAAGTTTGCCTTTAAACGAAAACGAAACACCTTCGTATGATTTAGTATAAACCTTAAATGAGAAATATGAGTCAATGAACACAAACAGCGTTAGTTGTTTTGAGGGGAAATCTCCAAACGAACGAGACAACAGTAGTAAATTGCAGTGATATGTTTTTCTGACATTCTGATTTTATATGTTTTTGCTCAAGTATGACATTTTCGTGAAAACTTAAGTAATGGTGCAGAATTGAACGTACAACATACACATGAACTGAGTCAACGGTCACTTCAAAGTCACTTAATATTAGGGAGATTGTGCAATGAGTACCGTCGATCCGTACGTGCATAGTCATACGTCTGCAACAACCCTCTATCAATAAAATCCTAATAAGAAGCACATGTCCTACAGAAGCGAATCAACTGAGAAATATACACTCCATATGCTAGTGCGGCAGGAAAGTTGCTACACATGAACGGAAATTTTACTATGGTAAAATTTTACCATTAGATCTTTGACTTCCTATGTTTTGCTTATTATGCTACAAATGATAAGTTACCCCTTGAAATGAACATATAGCATACCTAAATTCAACATTAGTAATTTTGTATTTTGAAACCACTGGATCCATGCCTCTGCCATGCCGACGACAGGGACTGCAAAAGTGCTATACCTTTCGAGTTCTCTCCGTATTATCAGTGCTTTAGAGGCATCTTGTTGTAAAGTTTTGTTCTTAACCTGCACTAAGTGTAAATTTCTGGTTGTAAGTCTAGATACAAAGCAGGTATGAATCAGACTATTCTATTCTCTATTATCTGTGTTTTCAAGTTCAATAATACAGATTCGGTCGACACAGTCACCAAACTTAGAACTATAATTTAGAACTATTAAGTGAAAGAATATCATCTATATGATCATTAGAACCAAAACGTAGGAAGATATAAACTTAGCAAAAGAAAGCTAAATCCGATGGCAGAGACAACTACCAATTGCAATACTTTTTAAGCCTTTCCGTATTTGTAGAACTTTGAAAAATTAACAAATGCAACAAATTTCTGTAAATCATTGTTTAATGAATATCCATGTCAGACATGACTGACAAATCGTAATGGGAAGCCAAATCCGACGACAGGGACTTCAAATAAGTGCTATACTTTTCGAGTTCTCTCCGTATTTTCAGTGGTTTAGAAAATTAACAAATACAGTTAAAATCAAACATGCATAGGGAGTTATAATATAAGAAATTTGAGAGAACAGTTGTGGAATGTTTGTCTTTAAATGCTCATTAACTGAAATATTATTCGTTCAAGATTAGATCTACCCCTGAAGTAGGCACCATAGATTAAGTAAGTTTGAATTTCTTTCCAATAAAAACCACCAAAGCACAGGAGCAGACTCAAATGTGGTAAAGTCGCGGCTTGTTGATGGAAAGATGCATCTGCCGAAAAAAAATAAACAAGTATATGACTATTTTTTACACAAAATATTTCCTCAACTTTGTTCACAGACATATTTGATTGACAGACAAACCGCAGATTCGGGAGCCACAGCAACAGCCCTTATGACAGGAATTAAAGCCAAATATTACTCCATTGGAGTAGATGGTCGTTCGCAGTTTGGTAACTGTTCCTCTATTAAAGATGCAAAAGTCGATGGAATGGTTAATTGGTCAAAATATGCAGGTTTGTCTGACTATATTTGTGGGTTTCATTTAATGTCAAAATCATTGATTGACAACGAATTTAGAAATATTCAAGAACAAATGTTTTTCTTATGATTTTTAAAGATATAACGATACCACACTTTTTCAATTTGTTGTTCAAAGATTCTAGCCAAAACCAAATTACCAACGGGTGAACACATTTGCAAGGTTTTTTATTATCCTTACAATCAATGTAGGACTTCAATTTCTTTCAACAATTTATGCATATGTGTTTTCCCCTCAAAGGTGTCCCTGAGCCCCCACCCCCCGTCCCAAGTTAAGAGCGACATGAGCGAACCTTTGGTTAGCAAATATGTTTATGTATTCACACTCCAACCCGAGGGTAAGATAGATACCAGATGATAAACTAAGATTTAAAGATGTTACTGCGTTTAATGAGTTCTCAGACACAAAGCTTTTGCCGAACTAATTTTGTTACAGATTTCTTAATTTTATATAATGCAATTGAACTCATAGATTTAAACAAAGGAACAGGAAAAGTGGTATGATTATCTATGAGACAGACATAAAAACTTATAAATAACAGAAATTAATAGGTTACTATAAAGTCTTCAACATTGGACAAATTTCCACACCGTAAGACAAGCACTCAGTAAATAACCCCCAAAAATGAAATGTAAAGAAACCAGCATAAAGTATTCACGGAAGTGTTTAGAACCTTTTAAAACTTTTTTATCAAAACGCTGATTACTCATTTATGTTTATAACCTCTTATAAAAGGAATACGAAGATACCAAAGGGGCAGACAGAAATCGTTAAGTCGGAAGACAGACAAGACCATGGCCAACAAAATGAAACGAAAGACAAACATAGAAGTTGAACACACAACACTACACTGAATCCTTGTTTTTTCAATTTTAAAAAAAAGTTCATTATCTCTGTGGACACTTTTTAAAACTTTCTCTAAAGAGATTCTTTTTATATTCCGTTATCAACCAGTATTTTTCTTCATTACTTTGCGGTTGTAATTTAGTGTATTTCAGAGGCAGATTCAGACTTTTGGAAAAAGGGGACAATGCACTTTTTGTGGACCTCTTGATTAATCAATTTCTCGATTTTCAATGGCCATTAAGACCAAAATTTACCCCAAACTTTTCTTTTTTTAATCATTTTGCGTTTCAAAGGGGCCGGGTACCCCTGCAACCCCTTCCTGGATCTGTCTCTGTACTTATTTAATCTGTATGACTGTTTTTTCCAAACTCTAAAATTCAAAGTTATCTTATCAATTCCTTTGCAACTATGGTAATTGTGCTCATAAGTTTCTTATTTCTGTATTATATAATATCCCCGACGGCCTTGATTATGTTCAAATGGAACTAAAGTTCTGTTTCTATACTACGAAGTAGTTTGACCTACATGCAGTCTTACAGAAAGTGGAACATCAGGTGCGAGATAAGACAATACAACAAGAAAATATTCAAATGAGGACACAAGATCCATGTCATATAAAAATAGGAGATGTGGCATGATTGTCGATGAGGCCAATTTTTGTTAAATTCAGTTTTTTGCTTAAAATGACGATTTTTTATCTGAATGTTAAATCAAAATTCCATACAACGATCGTGTAAATCTGGAATAATTATAAAGTTACATACAAAGATATCGGAATATGCTTCAAAACGTCTCTTCATTTTATGTATAATAGCATTATATTGATCAATAATATGACTGATTGATAAAATGTTGCTGAAAGTCCAGTGGCAAATAATTCATGCATATTCAGGACGAGAACATATTGATGAATGATGATGAATGAACCCTGCTTTGTACTAGACTGACACGCTGAGCCGGATTTTTAGCTCACGAATGCAACAGTCCGCAGGTAGACTTTACCCAAACACATTATTCTGACTCTGGGCCGACCAGTCTTTGCTCTATCTCCTAAATGCTGCGTGCCTATCGGAGAAGCAGCAAATACCAACTTTAATGTTGACCCGGCCAGGGATCGAACCCGCGACCTTCCGCACTCGAGGCGAGCACGCTAACCATTACACAACCGAGGCGGTCAGATCAAGAATATAAATTGGTATTGTCATGTTAGAAGTTTGAGACTTGATTTACAATTTTTTTTATTAAATAATCGATGATTTTGTTTGTTATACCTGGACGGAATATTTCGTTCATTATTGTTTAAAGATTTTGTGTTTTCATAAAAGCAAATTGGCATTTACTAAGCCAGCATTCAAATCAAAATACATGTTTACCAATGTTGAGTAAATATAGTAAATTTTTATATGCTATATGTACATTTCAGAGAGTAAATTATGTTATCACAGTGTTATTCCAGCTTTAGTTTTCAGTGTAGTGTTGTGTTTTATGTTTGTCTTTCGTTTCATTTTGCTGGCCATGGTCTTGTCTGTCTTCCGACTTAACGATTTCTGTCTGCCCCTTTGGTAACTTCGAATTCCTTTTACATGGAAGAATCTTGACAGCATAGGATACAAAAAATGAATTAAATTTTTGTTGAAACTTCTAAATTAAAGTTGAAAGATGTAAATGCAAAAATCCCTATTATCTAGTATTCCATTACCAAGTAACCGATTTTAACAGACTTCTTTTAGTGTTGCAAGTGTGTTTAAAAACCACTTATGAGGTTTTAATTTATTTTTTAAATATATATAATATAGGGTTGTGTGATTAATATTGGTGAATATTGTCACGAGTAGAATAAAATATTGCATGAGCTTTATTGTATAGTAAATCTTTTTTAAATGCTTAATCAATGACGTTACTTTTTCCAGTGCTATATGGCATTACGTGCAAAATTGTGAAAAACTATTGCAGGTCAACTTTTGGTTATGTTATACGTGGAATATTACGTTACTAGGAAAAATATAAATACATATCTATACCTTTTGATCTGAGTACTCCCATAGGATTTGGAACATTTTTCAAAAGTTGAATTCTGATATCTATTGGAATATCCTTTGCCATGGGAGGTTTGTATTCCTGCAATGATATAAATAATGCTATTTTTGTGATAAACTTTTCCACTTATCTCTCTTTCAGTAGAATCTTTAGAAGAATCTTAGTGCAGATATTGACGACGAAAACATCATAAAAAATGATCTGGCACAAATATGTAAATACAAACATCTGTTAAACATAAAACAATATGAGATTGATATCTCAAAAACTGCTCAATCTTATATAAGATATAAACAGGGTGTACTGGTATATTCAATTCTTTTTCAAATATGGTATTAAATTTTGTTTAGATTTTTGTTTTAGATTCAGTCTCAGACATTCCAGGAAACCTGATCTGCTCAACTGATACAATACTGTCTTTACTTGAAGAGGAAAGAGGTTTGTATGTTTTTTTTCAACAAGAATGAAGAAACTGAAATAATAGTTACTTTATGTTTATATACTAATACGTTCAAAATTAAGAAGAAACACAACACATTTTATCCACGTTTGGTTATAATCTAGTCTCGGGACAAAATTTTTTTGGATTTCTCTAAGAGTGCATTGTTTTAATATTTCCCTGCTTTCGGCCTTCTTGGATGACGGATCAGCACCAAGATAACATCTATTATAATGATTGGTTTGAATTCATTTAGTTGATAACAAACATACATTTTATTCTTTGTTGAAGTATCTTGACTATCATTTAACAAAGAATTTCATATTGCATTAATTATTGAGACAGTTTAATATAAGAGTTCAAAAAACAAAACAGTAAAGGAGTAGGTACGTTAAGCCCCATATTTGGTCCAAATTTGGAATTTATGACACCATAATAAGATGTTGATGAAGTGCTCATTTATTAATCGTCTATTAATAATTCATTACTTTTTCTTGAATACTTTTCGTCATTTCGACAAAATTAAAAGGTATATTTGACTATTCTGACAAGAATTTAACACATTCGGAAAAAATATCAATTTTTGGAGGTGTTTTGTTCAAAATAGATATGATCGCATAAAAACATCACGAAGATATTTTACCCAAACATTTGTACTTGATAGATCTATAACTGTGCAAAGTTTGGTTGTGATGTTTTTGTGCGATCTATATTAAAATCAACAAATTAGTATCAAATATAGCATCAAATAAATTAATTTCTCAGTATTTTCACATTTAACGCATTTTCTATGTTTCATGTGGCCACTGTAGATCTAACTTCACTAAAAATTCTGTAGGATTTTCTTTTTATAGACACTATTCAATACAAAAAATAAAAAATAATAGGTATTAGCCAATTTTAATTTTTAAGCCAAAATCTTCGGCCAAAAATGGGCCTTAACGACCCTCGTCCTTTACACAGAATTCTTCAACTTTTATATACCCATGTACTTCCTGTCAACAGCTGTCCAGTGTTGGGATCAAATTTAACATGTTCCATCAGCCAGTAACCCAAACCCATTACAAAGGCACCCTCCACCTGTCCTATATCAATCATAGGATTCATACTGCAAGTAAACAGTCTTACTATAAGTTATGTCAAGCAAATCTTTCTTTTAACATTTTAAGTTAAATGTTCGACTTAAATGATTGACATTGTATTCTCAAATTGAATAACTCAGTTTATTATGTAAATGAAATGTGACATTTATCAGGCAACAAAGACAAACTCAATGAATGATCCTGAAATTTAATTTATAAAGATTATGTCCTTAACTTTTGACCTGTCCTTAATATATGTATATTTGACCTTCAGACCTTGATATCAACAATTAATTCAATCTAAATCTAAATCATAATTTGGTTGACCAATACGAAATTTCACGAATAACAATGGATATTTCCCCACTGTCGTGACCACGAATCGGTTACTAAACCGGTTGTGACTAACATCGATTACTACTTTTTGTCGCCTTCGTCTACTGAGTATTAAAACGGGTGCTACTAGTGGGTCAGGAGTTGCCATCCCTTCCGGTGCACATGAACTCACCATGGTTTTTGTAGGGTTACTCTAGCTTTAATTGTTAGTATAGTATTGTGTGTTCCATGTTTGTCTTTCTTTTCTTTTTTATTGACCATAGTCTAGTCTGTTTTCTTATTTAACAATTTCTGTATGGCCAATTATTTTCTATTGTTATATTTTTTCTATCGAATAAATTTGTTAGGGTATTCGCACCTCCTTAGCCTTTCTAGTCTGAAACATGGCCAGAGTCGTACAATATACAAGTGTCAAAGAATTGTTATTGATAGAGGAGTGTGGATATAAATTCGTTATATCCAGTTTCTATCAATTAATTCCTTGACATTTTTATTGGACCCCAACCATACAGAAAAACAAAAAATAATTTTATTATCCAGCTTGGTCCTTTATCAAAATTTCCTTGACTATTTAACTGTTAATTTTTTAATTATAAAGATTCGGCTGCTCAATCCTATTGCGGTCGTACAGATCCGTATTGAACTCGACAAAAAAACTACAGTTTATATTAAAACAATCTAGACAAATACTAAAACATGAATTTATACAATTTTCTGCTTATCAAAATATTTACTTCACAACTGAGTCAATTTGTGCCTGTAACCAGATTATTTTTAGACTAACATCTTAAAATAATCTTGACACTCTTCAAACCTCTAACTGATAAATCAATACAAAATAATCAATTATATATCCTTTTAATGTAGCAAGGATGAACAAATTAACACCATACCTTTCACCACAGTCATAAAGTATGTCTACTCGGTTGATAAGGTGTTGTCCTGTTAGAACATCCATCTCTACCTCGGTACAGGTAACACCATAGGAATTATACTCTGGGTCGTTTTTACCTGGCTGGAACTGCCTGTCAACAAAACATTGGTAAAGGATGTCAATTTGCATACGTTTATCACCCATAACTTTGAAAAATTTGGGTGTGGTATAACTGGTGTATGAACTATAATTATAATTTAATTGTTTAGAGTAAATATGAATAATTTCACTGTGTGAGATGTATTTTTTCATACGTTTATCACCCATAACTTTGAAAAATTTGGGCGTGGTATAACTGGTGTATGAACTATAATTATAATTTAATTGTTGAGAGTAAATATGAATAATTTCCCTGTGTGAGATGTATTTTTTCAGGAACATTTATCTAGAAGGTCTATGCCAAAATAATAAATCTTTGAACCTTATAGGTTATGACAAGTAGAAAGATAGTAAAAAGAAGCAAAGAAGTAAGTAGTGTATGACCTGTTTTTGCCTTAAAACTGAGCAATACTTTAACCAAGATTTTTTTCAACAACTATTATGTCATACTATAGTAAATCGCCAAAAAATATTCCGACCAGACCGCTTGTTGTATACAAAAAAGATGCGTGTGTACAAACATGTCTTTATATTTTATTAAACATGAATGCAGCCAACACTATTTTTACGAAAACCTTATAAAACACCAAAAAATATTAAGATTTTCAAAATATCCTGGAAATTTATGATGATTGTAATTTTAGCATGTGTAGTTTAATGCAACAATACACCAGATTTTCTGTAAATCATTGCTTGTGATATAATAGTGATTATCTTAGATGTTAGTTTTCAATATTAAATATGTCTCATTTGGTTTTTTTCCACCGTCAAAAAGAGGGAACAATAAACCTTTATATTAGCCTAAGTAGAAAGACTAAATTTAGATGTTGTCTAAGGAGAATCTGTTTTTTTTTTCTTCGTCTTCTAAAAGTAGCAATGAAAACATTCGGCAAAAAAAATTAAGGGTGATTGCACAGTTAAAAAAGGCAGAAACTGCCGCTATGACATATTGTACTGTCACTTGGTGGGTGGCTGTCTAATGGACAATCATGCCACATCTCCTATTTTTATATACATGTATTGTATTTGCATGAACAATCAAGACCGCCTCGGTGGTGTAATGGTTAGCGTGCTCGCTTCCGAGTTTGGGAGGTCGTTGGTTCGATCCCCGGTCGGGTCAAACCAAAGACATTAAAATTCGTATTTGCTGCTTCTCCGCTAAGCACGCAACATTTAGAAGTAAGAGCAAAGACCAGTAGGCCCAGAGTAAAAAAATGTTGCTTGGTAAAGTGTCTTCCTGCAGACGGTTGCTTTCGTGAGTAAACACGTTAAAGTGCGACTCAGCATGTCAGTCTAGTACAAAGCAGGGTTCATTTGTCATCACTGTTCATTAATATGCTCTCGTCCTGAATGTGATGAAATATTTGCCGCTGGACGTTAAGCACCATTCAGTCAATCACTCAATTATGTACAATCAAAACCTTAGACTTTTTAAGAGGGTATCTGCAAGTTACATAATCTAATGTATGTTCTTTGTCCCTTTACGCTTACATGAATCTGGAAGTGATGTCTACTTTTTCCATCATACACTGCTGAACTAGCTGTAACCATGTTGGATCCTTCATTTTAGCTTTCACTGGAGCCATTCTTGTCTTTAAATCTTCACAGCATTTAATAACAGCCTTTAACAAAGTAAAATTTATATTTACAGTCCATAATCAATTTGACCTAATAAAACAATTGAAAAAAACAGACTATTTTCCCTTTTACAAGTCATTGGCTATAATGACATGATAAATTGTCTAAACTAGAAAACTTACAAATAGTTGCTGAGGCGCAATATATTTTTGTGGTTCATGCTAAAAAATTTACATTTTTTAAACCTGTATTATTATTTTACTTTATGTTATCAATGTAAAATGACTCCAAATATACTCAAAACTCACCATACAGCATAACTCACTGGTAATACTACCTCCTGTTGTCATATCATTGGCATTGGCTACAGCAGTGTTGGCCTTGACCTTGATTAATTCTAGCGGAACACCAAGTTCAAAAGCACATACCTGGGCTACCTATATACAAATAGATATTCCATATACAGTTTGAAGAGACCTGCAGCTTTAATTAGGAAAATAAAGCAGCTGGAATCCATAAGGCTTAAATTTGTCAATGATCTGAAAATAGTTATTCATTTGATGTGATAATAAAAGTTTTTTAAAATATTCCATGCCAGAAATCACTTATGATATTTTTCTATGTTTTAACGTTTTCTACGTTGTTTCTCTAAGATTCAGTCAAATTTTCAAGACAATTTTTGACAAGAAAATATGTCTACACCGAATAATGCAATTTTGTAGTATCTACTTATTTTATTTTTATGGTTGAGAATTTTTTCTGCTCTCTAATTGGTCTGTTATGATAGTATGCTTTCTTAAGTACATTCCAGTGGGGTTTGATGTCAAGTTAATATTGCTGTTACACTTCCAATGCCACTTCAACAAAAACGATTAAATTTCTTTACTTTTGTGTTGATCCCTTGTCCACTTTCTACTCCACCATGAGATATAGAAATACTACCATCTCCAGCGTAGATGTTCACGATAGCATTGTAATGGCTTCCAATATAAGATAAACCAAACTTCATTGGGACAACTGATAATCCTCTCTTCTTCCATTTGTTGGCCTAATAAGAATACATAAAAATGTACCACTGAAGGAAATATGGTGATCAAATATTATTCAATTTTACTTTTTACTAGGTTAATTAATGGAAAATAAAACAAAACATAATGATTAGGAAAAGAATGAACACTTAAGCTCTGAATAACTTATACTCATTTCTTATAATGGTATCCTTGAGTGATGGGTTTTCTGCTACATAAAATATTTAAATCTGCTTTGGTATTCCGATATTAAAGTTTAAATTGGATTAGCCATTTACAAAAATTACCCCCCACCCCCGTTTATATGTAGCTTTAGTGCATTCAAATGAAACTGTCATCATATAATTGTGTCATCTCATTTACCTTGTTAAAGGCTTCAATAACTTGTTGTCTTTCTGTAACAGCTGATGAAGTAAGAAAGTCAGAAACAAGCTGTCTGATATTACAGTACTTCAACGTAGGACCATGAGGTATTGACTGGAAACACAACAATAGAGAGATCATATGGTTAATGTTAATGTATTGTTCATAGCGAAGTTTGAACAACAATTTCATCAACAGATAACAAATTTTATTACTACACCCGGCTCGTATGGCTGGGGTGGCAAAAAATAGTTCCCTATATGCCTGTACAGATATCTCGTGCCTGTCAGCAGTATGGTGTAGGCTAGCAGCTTTATTTATACGCAAAAATAGAACAATTTATGTATGATATGATAGGGTTTGTGAGTTATCTTGACAAGGTTCGTTGTTCTTTCCCGAAACATTTACGTTCTCCGTTAATAAAAGTGACCATCACAAAACTGCGACAAATGATGCGAAATTTAGAATAAAAATTCTAATTAGTTGATTAAAGTTCTGCAGCAGAAAATCGACTTTATATCTCTGAAAAACTTCAAAGGTGGATACGGGGGTTCAAATTTGATTCAAAATTGACTATTTTTTATTAGTCTGAGGCAAGAGTCAGCAACAAAAATGATTTGATCATTTGCTGCAAACCCGCATGTCCTTTGCATACCAACTGATCTTAGAAAACTGAAAAATATCTTCCTCGAAATTTTTTTGCAGTTACTTCTTAAAAATGCATCAACAGATTGAAGGAATTATTTTGGGTACCAACTGTGCTCCTGTAAATGAAAACTTATTATCTGACTGATATGAATCCCAGTTTATGGCTAAACTCCAAAAAGAACATTAAAAATTCGACTTATATATATATAGATATTATTTATACGTTTTGGATGGATGCCTTATAGTCAATCATTCAAAATCCCTCTTTTTGTTTCATGATATGCTAATAGTCCAAATAATAATTTTTTTTCTGTTAAAATGGACCCCGATTAAACACACGCCAAGACATTCAATATAATCAAATTTGCTTTCTTTTTCAACACTTCACAAGTAAAAATGGTATAAGCTGTATGAAAATAAAGTAAATCAGCAGTCAAAATTCAATTTCCGAAACAACCAGTATCTGCTTCTCCTTACTTCAATGAGTTAACATATCTTTGTCCCATAAAATAGAGAAAATTTATAAATTCTCAGAGAAATTCTTTCTTTTCAACCGTTATAGGCTGAACTTAATTTCTAATATCCGGTCATT
>JAULBM010004195.1:0-11910 GCA_032357055.1 Geukensia granosissima | reverse complement strand
TTGAAATCCAAAAATTAAACGACGAAGGACTGCCAGTGGTAGCAAAAGCTCACATAACACGTTGGATAAGACGTGTTTAAATTACGGATATATGGGATCTCTAGTTATTTTTATTTTTTTTTATTTTTTGGCGGAGAAAGGGGGGCGTACGCCCCCTACGCCCCACCCTAAAATCCGCCCCTGACAATGTAAAACGTGACAATCGAGCTTCCTTATGACCTTTTTTGGAAAATCCAAATCAGATTCCGAGTTTGGTTTAAAAATAAGATTTTAGTTATTCCCCTTTGTGGGTAGGCCATCAAATCGACCTAACAAAGAGCAAGGAGGAAAACCTGACTTTCCCCTGTACTTTATCTTCATGCATTTGATTTCTACGTTTTCCAGAAGTAGTTAAGGTATTTACGCTCCACATTTTGATTTATAAAAACTAAAAATGAAAGCTTTAACTATTTGTCCTCGATAGATATTGATACGCGTTTAAGCGGTGATTTCTATGGAAACTTTATACCACACTACCCGGAAGCCGGGAACCAGAATGGTAAATTTTGATTTTAGAAGGAACCACGGTCTTCCGGAAATGGGTTTTCGAAAAGGGCTATAAGGATGTTGTTTTAAAATTTTGTAACATAGGTACAACTTAAAAAATATAGTTTCATTTTGAAGATATCTCGAAGTAAGATTTCCGAATAAGGTTTCTGGATTTACCTTCATCAGACACGCTAGAGGTTAAAAAAAAAGAAAAATCGATAAAACTTGATGAATTTCCAGTTATATCCATGGACCAAATGAAATATACTTGACAATTTATGACGTAAGTAACGCCGATCAGCCAAATATAAAGATAACAATCATTGAATTTTATAAATTATTAGTATAAAGATGTAACCATGCCAATATGATTAAAATCATTTCTTTGTAAAATTGTTTTCAAGTTTGGTTTAAACAACTTGTGAGCAATTTTACAGGATCAGATTTCCAACATATATTCCAGTAGCCGAAAATCAATATAAGAGCATAGAACTCAAGCACATTTCCACATTCCCTATTTCTGCAGTTGCATAAATCTTATTTTTCAATGATGTTAATTATATAATCCAATATAACCCATGGTGAACGTTACACCTTACTAATGCTGAAAACATTAACAAAACAATAATCCCCTATCGTAGAAGGGAAATGCAATTAGGTGATACTTTGACTTCAATGTCTGACGTATGTTCCAGGCATAGTAATGAAAAAGTGCAGACCCAATGTACTTTTTGATCAAAATATTTTAACACGCGTTGTAACAACCACAGAACCACTTTTTAATAGAACAAACATGCTCCATCGTGGTAAGCAATCCTATTTAAGTCATTTTTACATTTCCTGTCGACTTAATAACTTTTCAACTACATTAACGTGATTTCTAGATCTTGCGACTTTACACTCTCGTCATTAAGGATAGTCTCAGCCTTCATTTATCAATATTTTACACAAATAATCGTTAACAGATATCATTACTCACGTCCATTAACTAATTTTGTGGTGCGAAATAGTCTTAGTGTCAGTCTCATTTACACGTCTTGTTATATATAAGCATATATTATTAAGCTTCATTCTTCTAATCCAATTTGTTGTTTATTTCACCACTTTTAGATTTTTGTATATTATTATTACATCTGAATGCGTTTGTCTGATATTAAATGATTGTGCTTTCGTTTAGGTGCTAACTGTACCGGAAGATAAGTTCATTTTCTCCATCATGTCCATATCAACATCAATTTTGTGTACCTTTTCCAGCTTATTTAGAACGGTACCACACAAGAGGGCTGGGTGGCCGAGTGGTCTACATTTTAAACTTACCTGTACAGATCACTGTAGCATATCACTTATTAGGCGTGAGTTCTCGCCTGACGTGTTGAGTTTAACTCGCATCGCACGTGATAATGTTTGACCGTCACCTACTCAAGGTCGGTGGTTCTCTCCAGGTACATAGGCTTCCTCCACCAGTAAAACTGACCGCTGCGATATGACTGAAATATTGTTGAAAGTGGCGTTAAACCCCAATCAATCAAACAAACAGCCAAGTGCTTCGATATTAAGCGTTGCCAACGACGGGACCAGGATGCCAACAAATTATTCTTAATATCTTTTGACCCTTCGCATGCAAGCTTTAAGTTGTTTATAAAAAGAATTGCATGAGAATTTCATTGTGTAAGGGCATGTGTTTTTTTAGCTTAAATAATTAGAAAATCATTAAAATTGAAACAATCGATTGTTGCCGTTCATATATCATATTTTCTTGATAAATGCCCACAATTTATGTTTATAAAATATCATTTTTATTTGTAGATTTATATATAATTACTTTAATTAATTATAAGTTTGTGGTGGTGTGACAAAAACTTGCAGTTTATAGAAAAGCAGAATAGAACGATGCAGCTGGTCGCTTAGTCTTTATGTGAGAGAAGGTAAAATTCCTTTGATTTGTAAAGCGTTCACCTGCAATTATGACCATGAGTAATTTTTCGATTCTGCTATTCTCGAATAACTGCACTCATCTTTATACCACTACCACAGAAAAAATTAAGGGGTCTGTGATCTCTACTAGACACTCTTTCTCCACCACTTATTACCGTTTCTGAGTTATTCCGATAACAAGAATTGAGATCATAATGACTTTTGATTTGACATATCTGCTTGTACCTTATAATAAGTTGTTTCAAGTTGTTTGGCAAAGATCCCAGATATAGAAATACGGCTTAAAGTTTCAAAGTATTAAATGTTACCGGACACATCAAATATTACAAGAGGATTAACTCATTTTCGGAGTTATCGGATCTCGATCTTCGCTAAAAAGTCATTACGATATGTCTTAAGGGCCTTTCGATAAAGTAGTAGACAAATGATAATAAGAAAGAATGCAGTAAGGCCACACCTAAGAAAGGCCTTGTTAAGGGTCGAAGAGCCCATTACTTGTCAGTAGTGCGATTAAAAGATATGCAATAGGAGATGATTGTCCATGAGACAGCCACCCACTAAACGAAAGTAGAATTTAAACTTCCCATTACGGCCTTCAACAATGAACCAGAAGATTAAATCTTGACAATAAAGGTATATGTTAGTGTCTTGTGCCTTTACAGTTATCCCAGCCATAGAAAAGTATATTTTATTAAATATAGTGTAAATTTTCAAATGATTTAATAAGCAATGCTTATCTGTTTGCAAGTCTTTTGTAAATAGCTATAGATTCTCCATTGTCTGTAGATACTAGTAAAACGTCCGATGATTTGTCGTAATCGATTCCCCAAGGTGACACGACTTTGTCCTCCGGTCCTAAAGCTATAAATTCAGTTTTGCCGTTATCTTTCACTTGCAAAATGTAGTTATTAGACCATGTTGCAATGTAAATGTTTCCATACTGATCAGATGTCACACCGCTTGGTCGCTTTAAAGATGTATGTTTGTATCTAAAGGTCTCTCTACCTTCCAGCGACATAGCAAGTAAGATACTTGATACTCCCATAGAGCACACGAGCTTATGGTCATTGCTCATAGCAAGATACATTGCCCCGGTAAGCTTAGGGAACTTTGACAGAACCTTTCCAGTTCTGCTCAATATGAAAATTCCTTCGTGGATGCAATTTACAATAAGTCTGTTTTCTGTAAAAGCTATTCCTTCGCATTCATGAGGTGCGTTTACGTGTCGAATTGTTTGTAACGATGTTGCATCAGCTATGACGATAGTCTTTGAACTAGAAATCGTTATAGCTATTTCATTTCCAGTCAAAGTAGCAAGGCATTGAGGATGATCATTTAAAGATGTTTCTTTCATCAATGTCCCATGCAAATCGTACAACATTATACATTTATTATTGTAATCGGCAACAACGAATCGGCCTCTCCCTACCGAGGCTACATCCGTAGCAAACGCGGTCTTATTTCCCTTTGGAAGTTCATATTTCAGTTGAATTGAAAATATTTCGTTTTTAATGTTTGTTTTTGAACCAGATTCCTCGTCCTCTGCATATCGCTCTGTTTCTTTAATCTGTCCAAGGCGACCGGATTTAACCTTCGCTAAAAATTGTTCATATTCTCGTGGAGACCTCTGACTTTTAATGGACATCTGACTAATCCTTCCAATGTCAAGTGACTTGTGAACGGGCACAGCTGTCCTAGACGTACTTCTGAACGACATCTTACTTAAGCTCACGTTGTCTTCAGTTGATTTATGAACTACAGAAAAAGATGGCGTAGATGTTGGTAGATCGCTCCTTCGCGTTAACAGACCGGTTGTTATATTATCTCGGGGAGACAGATAAGATATGGTGCTAGGTGTATCTCTCCCAAGCTGTAAAGTCAAATCTTCGTCATTTGTAGCTTGCGATGCGCTTTTCTCATTTCTCTCTGATTTTCTCTCTTCTAACTTTATGTTTGATATGTTTTCGCCTTTCACTTGCACTTTCAACAGTTGTTTTTGTATATTATTCAAATCTCGCATGCCCAGTTCAATGTCGTTTTTAAATTTAACATCAACGGTGGTCTTTCTTAATTCATGAATTGCTTTTTCCGTTACACGATGATGTTTCTCTGCCGTTTTTATAAAGAAGAACAGTTCTATGTCGGATAGTTTATTTGCAATAATTTCTGCGTCGACCTTTAGTTGGTTTACTTCCTCTTTGATATCTTCCATATAAGACACAATTTTATCTAAAATTCCAATCTGTTGTTCATACGACTTATCCAATTGTTCCAGGAGTCCTGTTTGGATACGATCTAACTGAAAGTCTATATTTTCTCGCATTCGGAAAATATCGTTTATTACCTTATTTCTCAAAATATCTAATTTACTACGATTTTCAAAGTTTTCACCTATCAACGACTCAAAAGATAATATAGCATCCTTTAGTCGTTCTGTGAGATCCGGAAATTCAACCCCATTTCTTATATTCATTGCCTCTTGTTCTGGTTTAATAACTCCTTGGCAAGAAGCATGTACTTTACGCCGACATTTTTCACAGCATGTTGTCTGGTGTTTTAGACAGTAATATTTGGACTTGACGTCACTATGTACATAACAATTTTCAAAGCTTCCGAAGTACTTGTTTATTAAAAACTCCCTGTATTTCATTGTACTTAAAAATGGATGCTTGTGTCGTTTCACTTTTATTTCCAGAAGACATTCGGAACAAAAATGTTTTCTACAGTCAACACACCAAGCCATTGAATCCTGGGAAAATCCCTCTTCTTTACACTGGTCACAAAAGAGACTCAGTCTATCAGAAGGGTCTTCCATCTGAATAAATAGCAAAATGTTATTTAGAAATTTGCTAAAGTTTACCTGTATTTTGGAGAATAAGTTGTGCATTATGTAACACTGCAACCACTTATCCTAACAAGACAAAAACACAAGCTAGATTATTATATAACTTTTTCTGCTCTATGTTCATGTGATATTAGGCATACTCAACAACCAAAAATAAATCAAACATTCTAATATTAACAAAACGGTGATAAATTAAGCAATAAAATTTCTTTTCAAAAACTTCAATTTTCTTGCATTTTCACATAAATGTCAATTTCTTCACATACAATTTAACAAGATTGCTTAAACAATAATTTCTGGTTATAAAACTGGTATCATTTTTTTTCAAACTGAAGCAGTATGTTGTGTGAAACCTACACATTCCTATGTCTGTACATAGAGAGCCACCAATTTCAAAATTACCGTGTTTGTCATAATCAGAATTGAAATAATTCTTGGGATCCATGATCGGATCAAAATATTGCCACTTCTTATTGAGTTTCGACTCTTAAAGTACACCAAACGAAATTTGCCACAACAAAAGTGAACCTGTATCAAAAGTTTTACGATGAAATATATGATGTTATATATCGTTGGAATTCTAATTTTTTGCCGCAGCTGAAGCTGTAGCTAAAAATTAATTTTAACATGAAATGAAAAATTTCCCAATTGGGTGTAATGTTAATTTTTTCGACTTTGTAAATTTGCTTCATTTTGATGGTGCAATAAACCAATAGTCGTGGGTAAGAAGACATGATAAATTTTTATTTTTTTTGGTTTTATGACAGGTAAAAGATTAAATTTTAAGAATAAAGTTTAATTATATTTTGGTTATAATGCTGAAGCTGAATATTTCTCCATGAAAACATGCCATTTTGAGACAATTTTTTTCAATGTCAAAAATTTAACATAAAGGGGTAGTGGGAAATTTTATGTGCTGAGGGAAACCAAAATTTTAACTGCAAAATGAGTTGCGGCAAAAAAATAGAATTCCAACGATATATAAAGTGTTATACTTCATAGCTCAACTTTCGATATATTTCGACTTAAGTCGTGGCAAATTTCGTTTGGTGTACATTAGAAATATTCACATCATAAAAACATCAATAATTTCTGAATTCACAGAAAGTGTGTATAATATACTGACCAAACCTTTGTTGATTTTGAATTAGCTCAATTAAAGTTACATAATTAATTTATACTAACCAAAAATATTGAAAATCAAAAAAAAATTGCAAAACAGTTAAAATTTGTGAAAATTGCAAAAAATTTTCAACAAATTAAGGAAATGAAATTAATCCCCAATTTGTTGTGAAAGATAAAAAGGTTTTTAAAATAATATTTCATATTCATATATTTCATATTCAATGTCAATTCAATTTCGATGTCAAATGCTGCTTCCACGTTGACATATTATGTGAATTGAACATTTTCAATGCTAATTTGATAATGCAAATAAATTCAGATATATGGGTGAGAATGAGGCTTAAAAGATAAAAACAAAAATTAATCAGATACAAAATAATTTTTGCTTGGAACAAATGTGGAACAATCATACACAAGGGTAATTGAAATTTATTCTTGAGTACATATAAACTGTTATTTACATCAACAGGTTATTTTCCAGGTTGGTTTTTTCTATATTTTTTATTATATTTATTTGCTTGTCTCTAATTGCAATGGGACATTCTAAGGTTGTTTTTTGTTTCAGAGGGGTCATCTCAAAAACTTTAAGCATTATTTCTGGGCATTGGCTTCATGCTTTTGCCTGAAAAACAAATTCATGTGATATTCACATGTTTACATACAGATGTATATGTGCATTTTCAGTATAGATTCCTTATATGTACTGGTTGAGACAGTTGCAGTTTGTTTTTCCAGTTTCAAAGGGCCAGGTCTTCAAAGTAAAAATTCATAACTGATATTCATTAGGTTCTAATTCTTTTCATGACTTAAAAGCATGCAAGGTTTCCTACTGTAAACTTAAAGGCATATGATACAGTTTAGATCTAACATTGAAAATTTCCTGAATATTCAACAGAAGATTAATGTCTACCAGAAATTTTAAAAAATGGAAAGAAACATACACCTTCATGACCTATTTTTATGCCCCCACCTTTAGGCAACTGGGGCATCAAGTTTTATCCTCGTCCGTATGTCTGTCAACTTTCATCAGATTTTTCAGCTTGTTAATGTGGGATTGATTTGATATTTGGCTGGAAGCATTGTCAGGGTGAGTTGTACTGTGTCCCATGTTTTCAGGTCTGATATATATTTTTGTACTTGTTTGCAGCAGTGGGGCACCAATGCCCTATGGACACGTTTCCTCTGTTTCTGATATATTTGAGATTCAGAATTCTCACATTTTTTATTGTTTGTTTATTTGTTTGGGGTTTAATGCCACTTTCAACAATATTTCAGTCATATCGCAGCGGTCAGTTTTACTGATGGAGGAACCCGGAGAGAACCACCGACCTTGGTTAGGTAACTGACAAACCTTATCACGTGAGATGCGAGTTTAACACAACCCTTTTTTTTATGGTGCAAAGTCAGGCAAGAACTCACGCCGTATAGGTGATGGACTACAGTGATCTGTACAGTTAAGTTTAAATCAACTACCTAGACCACTCTGCCACCCAGGCCCCCACTTTTTTGAAGAAAATGACAAAATCAACTTACATAAAATGCAATAACTTGTCATTTGAAAGTAGAAAAGATTTTCATTTTTCTTGCTTATTACTTGGCTTTGTGTTAGCTTAAAAATCAACATCTTTAAAGGGTGTTGTTTCTAAATATTTTGCTCAATTTCAAGCATAATGAGACAAATCTGCATATATTCATGGCAGTCATAATTTATTCTGAAGTTAAAATGGGCTGGAGTTTTTTTACACAGCAATTTTATCCTGAGTCATAGCAAGTGGCATTTTTAAAATCCTTTAAAAAAGTGATATTGCCAGTGTCCAGATTTAAAAATTTAATTCATGAATTTGGTTGAATGCTCTATATTGAAATACCTACTGCAATTAAGACAAATCTTACAGAATATACAAATTATAAAACCATGGTATTTGAAAATTTGGAATACTCCCAATTAGCAGACAACTTGTTATGTAAAGAAACTGTTTTTTTTTCAGATTTTGAGATGACCCCTTTTAAATGATAACCAAATAGTTCTATTGTGGTGATAAGTTCCTTTGTATATTGATATTTTCCAACATTTATGTACAAATAAGCTTTTGCCTGTGGCGGTTAATTAAGCCTTTTAACTTTTCTGTTACCCAAATATGATTAATATGCAATAAGGTAAGATACCAAAGGTATTAAATTTTCCTAGCTGTTAATTAGCAAAATAGTTACCTTGCAAAGATTTTTAACTGTAAATTTATTAAATTGTCTTGTTCCTAAGCTTGGCACTTCACTAATTACAGACAAAGAACAAATTCTGCTCTTTCAAGGCAGTATTTTTAACGTTCTGTTTCTTTATTATATATACAAAATACGGCTTCGGCGGTTACACATTTTTTTCTCTGCCTGCAAAATCATGTTTGTAACTGCTGTAATTAATTGTTTTTTATGATCTGAAATCAAACATAATAAATATCTGATTTAAATTTTAAAAATCTGATTTTTTATTATTCGGTAGTTTTTACTGCTGTTCTATTAATCAACCTCCTTTTTTGTCAGTTTTCTATTTGCCCTTGCTATTGGAAATCTGAAACAGCCAAAAACATTGGGTTACATGTTTATGGTTCATGTAAAGTCATCCGCCATTTTCCCCTATATTTTGAAGTATAATTTCAGATGTGTGCAGCTTTAAGGCATGTTAATATGTACTACCCGATGCTGGTACTACCCGCATTAAGGATTTCTAAATACAATTACTGGCTTAATTTGCTTGTTTTAAAATAGACATAAATGTCTGATTCTTTTTTTTTAATTAAAGCATCACGGTAAACATCAATTTGCCAAATTTACCCTTCACTACATCACCATATATGACATTTAATCAATACAATTGTTTCGAATCATTTCAAATCTTTCGATGGGTTTCGCGTTTTTCATGTCATTTTGACGAAATGTTAGGCAGAATGCTTCTGGTGCTCATGTCAGTTACGTCAGGTTTACGTTTAAAACATAAAAGAAATCTTTTTGCAATTCAAGAACGAAGAAGTCATTCCGTTAACATATTTAAGAAATTGTAATTTGAGGAACATGTATACATCACACATCAAGTAAATTAAATTACGAATTATAGTTGCCACTCATAGAATCAGAAGTGCGATGCCTTACATTCCAGCGAAGTCACATGGTCTGGGAGACAAAAATTTAAAAATTTTGAAGAAATAGATACTATTCGAAACAACTGTATTGAATTACATGTTGTCCAATGTTTACATAATTGAAGAAAGAATTGGGCGTTTTTATATGTGTGAAAACAAGCAAATTCAAATAATTGCACAATGCTGGTGCACATTTGTTATACATGTAGCTGTAGTCATCTGAATTGCAGGTGCCAAAAATAGCCAAATATGGCTAATGACTTTAAATGAACCTTAATGTAATTTTAAGAAGAAAACTAGGTGTTGGTCCAAGCCTTATAAGAAACATCATCAACAGAATATAATGTTAAACTTCACTTTTTCTGTTTATTTCAGAGAAAAGATGTTTTAATTTTGATCAAGTATGGAAAATGTAAGGTTCCAGCAAAATTGATGGGGAAAACATTTTTAGACTTCACGGACAAAGCCATCAAGCCTCATTTCTGGCAGAGGTTCTATGATGCAATAGGTAAACCTGGAGAAGGTCTTCAAAAGGTCAAAGTTGAAGGACAGGATTTTATTGAAAAGGTTGACAAAAAGTGTGAACAACTGGAGGATAAAATAAATGAAAATGATGAACAGTTCGGTCGATACGGGGATATAATTATAAATCTGAAAAATGAAAAGAATAAAAAAGAGGTAAATTTAAATGAAGTTAACATTCGACAAAAAACGACAGATCATACCAAAAGACTGGAAAGTACAGAGTCCTGTGAGAGTCAGGATTCGTGCATTGGACGTAGAATCAGCTTGGAGGAAAAGAAGCCTCTGCTGGTTTAATGAATTTAAACTCAACATTGGCACAGAGAAGAGGTGACCTTATTGGACAGTTGATCTCTTAAAAAAGTGTCAATTAAAAAAAATGTTTAACAGTGGGAAATAGACTAAGTAACAATGGGCATTGCCTAGAACAGTTGACTTAAATTTTTAAGAACAGTGACAGTACTAACGGACTCTGTATTGAAAACGTGACTAAGTTGTCGTTGATAAAAGTAGAAATGTTTCAGGAAGTCTGGTCAACTGAGATGAAGTAAAGGTGGACATCTGTATTACAATAAGTTGTGTGGATCTTATAAATAACAGCATTATAAAATTCTGACATATAACATTGTTGACAAGGGAGAGAAGCATGTTCTTTATTCTAGGAGTGTGGTAAAATGAATGCTTACTCCATCCCTTTTTGAGGTTAAAATATCTTGTAATGGATGGAAAAAGTCTTGTCCAATAAGAGACATTAATAAATCAGACAAAGTCAAAGAAGATATGAAAATAAAAAGATATGGGGTAAATATCAGAGAGACTGCACTCTAACTACAAGAAAAATAGAAATTTACAAATCTAGCCTTCAATAAAGGTGGAATATCACTCCTTGTGAAAGCTCTAAAATGCATACCTGTTAACCCTCCCACAGTAGACTCCCTATTTTTCATTGTTTTTTGGTCAATCCCCCACTTTGAGAATGTCTCCCACATGAAAGACACAAATTTCTCCACCAAAACTCCCGCTTTGCAGAAATATTGCACAAATCGTCGTCTAAATCATGCAAATGGCTTATTATGATATGAATGCCATGTTTATATAATAAAATATTATTTGAGAAGCAATCAACAAGTAATTAATTCTATTGTTGTACTGACTGCTCAAATTTTGTTTAAAAATCATCAGTAGAATAATAAGATATCATAGATATTCTATCTTTGTCTTATCTGTGTAATTGGATTTCTAGCAAAATTATCTTTTTCTTTCTGCCAAAAAAGGTCATGACGCAAAATCTCCCACTTAGACAGGTTGAAAAGAGGGAGATCTCCCTCTTTGTTTATTCAATAGGTTAACAGTTGTGAACATGCAATGCTCCAAATAAAAAATCATGTATGACTCTTCAGAAAGAATGATCTTCATTTACCTTGTATAGGTCACACCTGCCTCGTACATGTTTTTACTTAAGGGGGTACCCAATACCATCACAAAAATAATTCCACTTGTTTAATTTTTTGTATACATGTGTATTTTGTTAAGACATTAACCTAATTGATGAAAGAAGGAAAACTTGAAAATTTCAAGAAATTCGAACCACACATTTCTCTAAAATTATTTCAATAGATATATAGTAATTTTATCATTCAAAATTTTGATCACTGAGATGCAGTAATTTTAACAAAAAATGATAATTGATTAAAATGTTTAGATGATTTTTCCAGAGTTATTTCCCTTAGATGTTGAGTACCCCCTTAAGGTGGTAGACCTGGGTTGAGGGAGATAACTCTTGAAATCAGTAATATGTTTATATTATTATGTTACATAAAC
>JAULBM010004185.1:0-11910 GCA_032357055.1 Geukensia granosissima | reverse complement strand
GTGAAAGGACCTCATCTATATAGCGGAACGTGAAACCAAAGGATTGAGCCAAATTTTTCTCTTGTCTCTGTAGAAGGCTCTGTATGAAGTCAGCTTCATACGAATAGAGGAATAAATCGGAGGAGAAGATTAAAATGTGAATTGTGGACGGACGGACGACGGACGCTAAGTGATGGCAAAAGCTCACATGGCCTTTTAGGCCAGGTGAGCTTAAAACTACTACGACAATTTAGTCGATCGGGTTTAGTACGTTACCTTCCAAAATTAGAGGAAGGAAAGGTAGTTTCCCGTTCACTTTCAAATAGTGTATCATTCATGTCAATATTAGACGAGGAGTACTTTAGGTACCCAGTGCTATCCTACGACCGAGAACAATTTGAACATATTTGAATGGTATTTCGAGAGTGCAGAATTTTGCATAACTGATATTGAGGCAAATGTATACAATTGTCTGATATAGTAGTAACATGTGCAATAAGTATCAAGAACCTTAATTCCAAAACATCGTCTTTATGTAAATACACATGTATCTGGTAAGATAGGAACAACAAAAATTACAGGATTACATACATGTACCAAAAATTATTACAAACTTTTGATTTTCATTTAAAAATATTCTAAAAAATTTTTGAGTATAATGGTTTTTTTGTAAGATAAATGATTTATATGAGATAATATGTGGAACAAGGTTTAAGGGGATATTGATATGGGATTCAATTTGAGTGTTGTGTACTTAGTATTATAAAAATTTTACTTTACATACTCGACTGATATCCACAAATAAAGTATATAACACAATTACCGAACAAACCAAAAATATGGACTGAGAATGCTTTATATACATTGCTATGTGTAGGGATAGATCTCCTTATGACAGTAAACGCATTTTTACAAAACTATATTTAAGGATGTGTTGTATGAAAATATTGGATTAATAAAACAATAAATGACGTGTTTATGATATGGTGATTGATTTCCGATATTTAATAACGTGTTTTGACAAAGTTTTCTGCAAACTGTCAAGTCAAATTATAACCAAAATATTTTTTTTCAAATTTGTATAAAATGAGAATATTCAGTTAAACAATATTAATTCCTAAAAACAACAAAAAAAACAGCTACAAATCAAATATCATTATTTTCAATAAACATGCACTTTCGGTTTTTCTTCAATACCTCCTCGACCATTTCTCGGTATTTTCTTCTATGGGTTTTTGGAGATCAATTTCTACATCAACTTTCTCAGAGCATCACATGGGCTATAACCATCAACGTCCGTCATCCGTCGTCAAGATAACAAAAAAATCATTTCCTAAGAAACCGTTTCGGCAGTTTCAACGCACTTTGAATATTCCTTGGATTGTCGCCAAAATTTTGTGAAGCATCCCCACCCAAAAACCAAGAGCTCCGCCACTGAATTTTGTTTCACTTATTTCATGTCTACCTAAATTTCGTGTTTTCATCGGTTTGCTATATTTTAACATATTGTATTGAAGCAGTATCGACTCGGTGGTTGTTCTATTCTTTCTTATGCTTCTTGAGTATTTCCTTTAATATATGCATCTTTTATGTAAGAAATACTTTGATATCATATTCTTTACTTCCATTTGTAGCTTTGGATCCAATTCCCAGAACGATATATATCACGGTTCACTTACTGATTGATGGGTTTATAATCTTAGATTCTCCGCATGTTTGAATCTTAACAGTGCATTTGGTATGAAAATGGACAGCATCCTCAAATTAGGTCATAAAAATCATTCAAATTACTGGACAAATATTAATTAGAAATATTTTCGCATTAGTTAATGCGAGTTTTATTGCTATCAATGAATGCAGGATAACTGAGGTAGGCTGAGCACGTTTGGCTTAACTTTCACTAGGGAAATTTAGAATACAGATATATGTAAGCTGATCTCGACATGCAAAACAAAAAAAACCCTAAAATGAAAGCCAAATCCATCTATTTTTCATTTTTTACCAAAGTACTGGCTACTCTGAGATTTTCTCTTGCAATAGCACGGAGATTTACAACGAAAAAATGTGTAAATTTATTTAAAAGTTTTACGTTGGGGAAATTCGTTTGATGTATGACCAGATTTTCGCCGTTTAAGTCTTGTTTCCATTACTCAAGTCACTTTTTATCTATTTTTGAACACTGAACGTCAGTATTTGAACTCTTAACCCTAGTCTTATTCATTATTTATCGTTCATGTCATTTCATTAACGTTGAGAGAAGATTTTATTCAACATCGGGGTATATTAAAAGTGGACATCTATTGCGCACAAACAAACTATGTCCTAAACATCCATAAAATATTTGAACATTCGGAAGCATGCTTTTAAAAAGCCGGGACATTAAACTCGTTAAGACTTATGCTAATTGACTTTTATTGATTCTCTTAGAATGTTGGCTCTTATAGAGTCAATGATATTTCTCTTTAAATGAAATGTCACACTTTAATGGTTTATTGCTTTGTTTTATGTTAGTTTTAAGGACTTTTATGAATATAGAATATTTCCTGCCGAAATGGATGTTTATAAACATTTGGCTTTTTCATACCAAAGGTGATATTATAATAGCCAAAATTTTGCACGGATTATTATAATAATATAAATTTTGACATTCTTCTAACATGAAATTTCCTTTATTGCCAAGTCAATAAAGACATGTCAAATGGTAACTTCAGTGAACAGACTTCAACAATGATGTCTTAAATATTTCAGAAAAGCAAAGCATTTGAGCAAAATCATTTTATCTTACAGCTTCAAAATCTATACTTCCACTCTTTTTTATTTATTGTAATAATGTTATGATCGTCAACTTTTTATTTTTTTGTATATCCTGCATTTTACAGTACTTGAAACTACTGTTCAATGGTTTTGGAGGTCAGAAGAAACATTATCCTGTACATTTAATAAGCCATCTATGGAGATAATGGTATGAAAATATCGTTGTCAAAAATTTATTTGTAGTACCTGAACGACAATAGCCTAACACATCTAAGGATAAATTATTAAAATCTGATATTGTAAATACGTCTTTATAAGAAAAAATTGATACACTATAATATAACTGTAAATTCAAATGGCGATGGTCGTTAAGGCCCATTTTTGGCCAAAGAATTTGACTGAAAAATGAAAATTTGTTAATATCTATTATTTTATATTTTTGTATTGAATAATGTATATAAAAAGAAAATCCAACAGCATTTTTAGTTTAATCGGTTCTAAAATGGTCACATGGCACATAGAAGTTGCTTAAAATATCATAATAAGAAATTACTTAATTTGAAACATAACTTGATACAATATGTCTGTTTTAATATAGATCACATAAAAACATCAACCAAACTTTGCACAATTAAAGATCTATCAAGTTCAAATGTTTTGTTAAAAAATCTTCCTGAAGGTTTGGTTCGATCATATGTATTTTGAACAAACACATCTAAAAATTCATTTTTTTAACAGAAAATATTACCTTCTTATTGAAACTGCCAAATATACCCATTCGTTTTGTCTAAATGACGAAAAGTATGTAAGAAAAGGTAATGAATTATTAAAAACGATTATTAAACAGCATATTACAACAACTTATTGTGTCACAAAATCTAAAGTTTGGGCCAATATGGGGGCTTAATGTTCCTGCTCCTTTAGGACATATAATATTGTACTTTGTATCATCAGTATATACTATATTCTTCTTCAGTAGTTGGTGTATTGTTTTAAAACTGTTACAAAATACCTGTTTATCATTGTTGTATAAATATTGTTGAATACCTATTTTCAGATAAGTATGTTTTGCTCGAGTATTCGGCTTTTTATTTTGTGTGTTGATTTTGTTTAACCGAATTATTTAGGTAAGTGGATATTTATTTGTCTAACCTCTTCAAAAATTTTGCTAGTTATGAAGAACTTGACATGAATTAAATGCATAGAAATGAAAAGCTGTATGTTGATAATAATTAATACACATAGCTTGAGAATCTTATAGTGTTACCATTATGCACTCGAGACGATTCGATGAAAATTTGTGTTTCTTTAACTTATTGCCTAAAAACATCTCTATAACACTTGCTAGAGGTGATACTCAACTCCAACTTCACAAATATTTATCTGTATTTTGTACAACCGGCCAAGGATGTGAAAAAGGCAAAATAATTAGAGATTTTTATAAACATGCATATTCAGGATTAGAGCATATTATTTAATGAATAATGAGGAATGAATCGTGCTTTGAACTAAACCGACATGCTGAGCCGCATTTTTAACGTGCTAGCTCACGCAAGCAACAGTCCACAGAAAGACATGTCACTTTACCCAGACACATTATTCTTACCAGTCTTTGCTCTTACTATTAAATGCTGCCTGCTTAGCGGAGAATCAGCAAATACCAATTTTAATGGTACTGGTTTGACGCGGCCGGTGATCGAACCCACGATCCACGATCTTCTGCACGCTACCGTTACACCACCGAGGCGGTTATAACTGGTTTCAAAATTTTATATTATATTTATGTTGTTACCTCGTCATCGGTTTCGTCAAACCGTTCGTCACATATCGTCCGTTTTACGTTTTGTGATGAATTTTCGTTGATTATATTATGATTGTTTATTATGTGTGTTGACGCACAATATGAAAGTTTATTAAACAGCTTAATGTCAACCAAGGAGATGCTTAAGACATGCAGTGTTTTAAAACAAGGAGAGTCGTAAAAATCTACAAGAACTCACAATGTGGACATATACTATACTCTTTACATATATTAGAGTAGAACTTTCTTGATTTTGGAACAACTTTAATTGTTTAATTGTAATTTTTAAGGCAGTTAACATGCAATTAAACCCAACAAGTGCATTTTCCATTGTTTTAAAGCTAAGGCAGTTACGCTCCTGCGATAAACAAATATTATTTTCTACCTTATTATACAGTCATGTGTCCAAAACAGCGACTTTCTCGACAAAGCTAGGTCGTTAACACAAAGCTCGACCTATATGGAATATCCGTTTCACAGATGAAGACTGTGGAGTTGCGGATTAACCAAAACAGGCTCAGTTTCAGATATTGGTTATTAATTTTGTTTATGATTGCAAGGTTTAGCTTATAACAAACGTGTTTTTTTTTTATATTCCTGGGTTTGTACCATACAAAACTGGTTGCTTTTAACTCGCATCGCACGTAATAAGGTTTTTCGGTTACCTGCCCAAGGTCGGTGGTTCTCTCCGGGTACTCCCGCTCCTCCACCATTAAAACTGACCGCCGCGATAAGACTGAAACATTGTTTAAAGTGGCGTTAAACCCCAATCAAATAAACAAACTATTAATTAGACATTCTTTGTTCAAACTTTTCACATTAAATTTTCTGGCATGTTATAGTATTGAACTGTTAGGTATCACTTTAAATCACCTTCAATTTTAACTTTTAAAATGTTCAAAGACGATTCTAAGATCAATTGTTATGGTGAAAATACTCATTGTCGGGCAAAATTAAACAATTAATTATACATGTATATGAAACATGTTGATATTCCAATTTTGTTGCATTTCTTCCTGGAATACTCTTAACACTCTAGGTTTTATTTCTATCTATAGGAAAGTATATTTTATGCAGATGCAGCAATCTTTCGGGTATTTTGACATGGGTCAAGGAGACCACAAACGTTTCTGTTTCATATCGGAATTCCTCCTAAGGCTTAATTAATGAAAAACGTGATATCACACCAATATTTTTTTAAAATATGAAAAATGTAGCTCGTAAATATAACCACAAACTATTGGGGATTTTTCAGTATCGTGAATAAACTTATACATAAAGGTTATCTCTTTATAAGATCTTATTTATGATTTTTAACTATTGTTTTCTTTGGATTTAACATTGATATTCTGCTAAATAATTCACATCAAAACTAATACGTCAATATTTTGTTTTATTTTTTTCCAACATGCTGTCGATACTTTTAAACTTTTGAATTTTAGCACTTGCACAATATCTTGTCTTCTTTGACTTTTAAGGGTGTCTTTTAAGTAAATCCAGCCGGGAGTGATTTGATTGATGTCTTAGCTCAAAAGAACCAGGTTTGTTATCAATTGAACTAGCTATCAGAAACAATATTTTTGCAGGTCGGTACAGCT
Source organism: Geukensia granosissima (assembly GCA_032357055.1). Lineage (NCBI taxonomy): Eukaryota > Metazoa > Mollusca > Bivalvia > Mytilida > Mytilidae > Geukensia > Geukensia granosissima. The sequence goes on along the minus strand of JAULBM010004185.1, from coordinate 5,778 downwards.
TGTTGTCTCTTGTTTTATTTGCGATTGTCCTCGTTATGGTGAAAATACTTATTATCGGGCAAAATTAGAACAATTAATTATACATGTATATGAAACATGTTGATATTCATACTCGTACTATGCATCAAACTTTATCAAAGTAAAATCTTATGCAGTTGGTTTTAAAAGTTTATTTGGTATCGTTTGGTCACACCACTTTTTCAGGTGAAGGGAAGGGTTTAGTAGTCACAAACTTGTTTAATCCACACATTTTGTGTGCCTGTCCTTAGCCAGGTACCTGTAATCAAGTGGATGTCGTTTTTATTATTTTTTGGTTGAAATATTATTATATTGTATACTTATTTTGGCCTTTGAATATTATCACATTTAATTTCGGGGTCTTTTACAGGTTTCCTTAGGGTGTGGATACACACCGTGGAGAAAACGGTCATTGTTATATCCATGCTGATAATAAATTAATTGTAAATTTAAAAAATTAAATGAGTTGAGGCATTTAGTCTTTTTTGGCCCAAAAATCTGCCAAATATAGCTTATTGATCAACAGTTTTACAGAAAACAATTACTTTTTAACCGACTCCTGCACGTTTCATGTATAAAATAGTAACCGATAACGCCTTTTGTTGATGAATATCTCATAGTTCATTTTTAATGTTTTAAAGCATATTTGGTAGTAAATATGTGCACACAATATTTTATTACTTTTTTTTTTACTTTTTAAAGCATTTTCTCTACAACACCTTTCGTTTGAAATCGTTAGAATATATGAGATTGTCTTCTGAATCGATGTATCTTTTGATTGTTAACATTTTCTTTTAAAACCATTCCGTGTAAGGATAAGAAAAGCTGTAATACACAAACAATTTAGGACTTTTTACCAGATTGAATAACCACCATGAATTTAGCTCTTAATCTCATCGAATAAATAACAATTACACAGCTATATATAATGATACTCCATGATGTATCTAATTGCAAATAGGATAACATAATACATTCAGGGCGCGGAGGCAAGAGAAGATCGAAGGATCAAACAAAAGTGGAAAAGTCGATAGACATGGCAATTTGAGAACAATTAAGAACAAGACTGAAAGGACTCAGACTATACATAAAAACTAAAACATGAACGTTTTACAATGAACAATACGTACGCCCACCAAAAAACCCTTGATGACCTCGGTTGAGGTGAGCTAGCTGTTGCTGCCCATTCTTCATTGGAATATTAGTCATTTCAGGGTTGTAGTATTGGGAAAGGTCCTAATGTTATTATACCAAGATCAGGTTTACAACCTCTCAGAGAGAAAACGAATAAGTTAACCAAACGTAACCCCGTACTCTACAATAAAAGAAACCGTTTTCTGCATTGAAACGGATATACATATATACAGGCCACAGGATTGTAGTTTCGATCGTAATATTTCAGGAGTAATGCTTTAAACAGAAAATCAATGAATCCTTGTCTGAAAAGTTTCTTTGTCAACATCTGTCGAAAAAGTCACAGTATTGGACACAAGCTCTCGAAAAAACCATAGCTACATACGCTTAGACGGCTGGAATGCTTCTGCTTATAAACTGGAAGTTGACTATTGGAAGTGAAGGTCATTAGGTTGTCATAGATTTTTTTGTAACATTGCCCCACTGACTAACTCGAAATCAAAAACAATGTAGAAGGCAGACCTGAGATTTTTTTTTGTGTCTTTCATTTAAAAATTGTTTGAGTTGATAGGTTGATGGTAGTTACCAAATCGAGCATCATTTTTTATCGGGGCTTGAATATGCAGTTTTGGAAAAAGAATTTTAAGATACCAAAGGGGCAGACAGAAATTGTTAAATCAGGATACAGACAAGACCGTGGCCAACCAAAAAAACGAAAGAAAAATATAGTACGCACAACTCTACACTGAAAACTAAAGCTAGAGTACCAAGAACCCTGCAAAACCTAGGGTGAGTCCAGGTGCCAAGGAAGGGGAAGGGTTAGCAACTCCTGTTCAACTAGTGGGCTAGTTTAAGTTAAATTTCTGTCTTTTTCTGCAAGAGCTATTCAAGACAGTCAGCCTTAAATAGGCGAAAAGGAAGGTCGGCAAGGAGTCGAGAAGAATTTGTATCAAATGTCGATCGTCTGCTAGAAAAGTTCTCCACCAAACTTCATAAATATGTTGTCAATAAGGAAGTCTTGACATCTTTATAATATCTTCATCTGTTATTTGTTTTCTGATTTTATGTAACGATGTCTGTCTTGTTTTTATCGACATGGCTGCGAACTACATGTGTCGTCTGTCTCCGTTTTTTATAGAAAACAACTATGAGTTAAATCTTTTAATATTGATTTTAGAATTGCGTGTGGTAAGGCTGTATAGAGTGTAGAAAAGCCAAATAGTTTGATGCTACTACAAAACGATAGGCATCTTTAGTTGAATTGTCCAATACGTCTATAAATTTCTTTAGCAGTCACATTTGATTGATGCAATATTTATTTCGATCCTTATTCGTTTTAACGTTATAAATTAAAATAAAAGCCTTATTGGAACATCTGGAAGATTCAGATATTGAAGATCCGAAATGCATATTCTATTAAATAGAAGAGAATGTGTAAGTGTAAACAAAAACAAGGGAAATCAGAAACAAATAAAAGCTTCGACTTCATGGGCTCCTTTGGCAGGTGCACTGGGAATCTACTGTCGTTCAAACCTTCATCCCTAAACCGAATTATTGATACAACAACGACAACAAAGTAACGGTTAAAGACAAAAGGTTACAATCCTGATTTGATTTCTGTTTATCCCTTTGGTATCTTCGAATTCCCTTTGAAAGAGACGCATGTAATATATGGGGCATTAAACCTATAATGATCCAGACGTCATGTTTTACATAAAGTACATTGCTCATGTCTTAGTTCAGTGAATGACAGTTGTTAATGTCTGGTAGCACGGAGATTGCAAAATGCTTGTCAGAAAGTGCCAAAAGGTGGAGACTGCGAATGAACTTTTATCTTATACATCCATTGTACTGAAGCCGTATTTCCAACAATATTGAGAAAATGACAGCAAATCCATCTGATGGTGTCGATAATCGGACGTTATAACCTGGACCGTCATTATCTTTATAATTACATGACGGAAAGTATTAGTATTGAAGGAAAATATGCTTTTCTAGAATCAAGTAGGTCAACAGCTTAAATCTTTTTTTTCAAACATATGAATCATGCGCTGGATGTTTATTTCAGATATTGTCTACTTAGTATATATAATTCCAAATATAATAAATACAAAAAATACCAGTAAGTTTTGACAAAGTTTCATGACATAATTTTTTTTTTCAATCTCGGTAAGTATATTTATCATATTCATGGTCGTTCTTGTCAAACAATAGAGCCACAAACAGTGTACGCATGAATGTATTTTATACCACCTCGATGTTATTATGGTTAGCATGTTCGCCTTTAGTTCTGTAGATCATGGGTTTGATCCCCGAAATACAAGAAATTGTTATTTGTTGCTTCTCCGCTAAGCACGCAGCATTTAGGAGAAAGAGCAGTCAGAATAATGTGTCATGGAAAAGTGGCATGTCTTCCTGAAGAGTTTTGCTTTCGTGATCTAGCACGTTAAAAATCCGGCTTAGCGTAATATATCGATAATGGAAGCCTGTTATGATAGAAACATTGATACGGTTTTTCTTCAGGCTTTTTTTTACCGGATTAAGTATCATCATCTTATTTTTTTTTAATTTTTATATTACGAAATAGTCTTATTTTTTACATTAAGAATCAACAAGTTCTTACACATAATAATACATATTCCTTTAAATATTTGACTTTCCCACATGTTGAAACAACTTTTCTAAGCAACTTATCTGCATAGTCTAAATTTTTACCGTATCGAAAAAAATCGCTTTTCCAATATTTTGTACCTATACACCAGATTTGTTGAATCGCATCGGGACATATCGATATACTGGTATATTATTACACCTCCAGCTACACGTACGCTACCATAGAATTTTTTTTTAAATGACGCAAAATTCAAACTTAAAATACGATGAGAGAGATGATATAAATGTGGTAATTAAAGCTAGCAAATTTTAACACAACCCATTTGGACTTGACGGTTGCTTGAGTGAACTTATATACCAGTATAAACGTTATTATTTTATATAATAAAAAAATGTTATCTTTCTAACACTATTTTAAGATCTTTCAATATTGTTTTTTATGCATCAACATAGATTCTCTGCTCAAAAATTTACCTCAGAACTAATTTCAGTCATTTATCCTACATGCTGTCGATGGCGAGTACTTTTTCAAGGTCGGTACACCTTCTATTCTCTTGTTTTATTTGTTATTGTATACGTACTATGTATTGACTTCATAAGTTAAATCTTGTACAGTTGTTTTTTTTTTTAAGTTTGTTCTTACTGTCGTTTTGTCACTCCACTGTCCCAGGTTAGGGGGAGGGTTGAGTTTTCACAAACATGTTTAACCCCGCGACATACTTTATGTGCCTGTCCCATGTCAGGAACCTGTAATCCAATGGATGTCTTTGCTGTTCAATGCTGCTTGTTTTGCATTGTTTACTTATTTGGCCGAAAGTTGTTTTATTTGAATATTATCACATTTTACTTATGGGCTTTTTAAGTTTGACGTAGGGTGTGAACATGCGTCCATTATTGAAGGCAACTAGTAGAAGTTTGAGATTTACACAGTTAATGTCTGTTTTATGGACAATCATACCACGTTTCCTTTTTTTATATATGTTTACAATTTTTGGAAATGATTCTTTGATTAACCTTCTTTCGTTCAGTTTATATTTGATGAAACAGGACAAGCGGAAGTTTTCGGAAATGAAAATTACGTTAAGGCTTGAGTAAAGATGAATAAAAGTATTTGCTATGTTAGCCGTTTTTTTTTTCGTAACCGAATCCTTTGTGTTTACTAATTGACTAACCAAATAAGAAAACATCTCGATTGTATTACAGATAAAAAGATTCCAATTCAGGGGCGATTGATTCTTTAATATATAAGAACTACTGGACGGCCACCCCTTTCCATTGCAAAAAAAGTTATTTATTGCTATGACGTTTGATGCATTGCTTTTTCTGTATTCATTATCCTATCAGAAATAAATATCAATGTTTATGGTCAACAATCACGACATGACATATTATACCGGGATGATGTTCTAGTTTGTAGACATATTATACCGGGCTAATGTTCTAGTTTGTATCTTTTGATTAACTAATAGAATTCTATATGGATGTTAAATCCTTTATACAAGGTGTTTGATCCTGGTGTTGGTTTTTGGTCACCGCACATTTTATGGTTAAAATTCGTCATTTGTAGTCAGCATAATGCACTTGTCATCTGTTAGGAAGTCCATAATGATTATTGCTAAAGTACGTAATGGAGGTTTTTTCTACACCACCTACGATAAGAATATATTTCAAAAATACTTAAATCTAAAATGTTTTTGGAATAGTTTTAGAGTTTTAACTTGTTTTGTAAAGCTTTACGTCAAAAGAAAAAGAAATTTGAAATGCTAAAAAGCAGGTGGAAATCTTTAATTTAGCAGACATAAAATTTTATAATAAAAAAACGCCATATTAACATATATTCAGATAATTCAACTATCTTCACATAATTAAAGATAGGTGTTAATCATTGATTGATTGAATGTTGCTTAACGTCCAGTGGCAAATATTTCATGCATATTCAGGAAAAGGAATTCGAAGATACCAAAGGGGCAGACAGAAATCGTTAAGTCGAGGACAGACAAGACCATGGCCAAC
>JAULBM010004184.1:12500-21866 GCA_032357055.1 Geukensia granosissima | reverse complement strand
TATGTTAATTTTTCCATTATTAAACTTATTTCTGAATTTACAATAAAGAGTTATGTTTGAAAGTACATGTAAAATTTAAAAATGTTACAAAATGTATATTATTTATTATTAAATTATTTTTTCAAGTTTATGTTTATCAGTGAAATATAAAAAAAGTAATGCAAAAACTACAAACGCACAAACAATATTATATAAATGCAAAACCCGTAACACACACAAAAAGCCGTGAATAATTAAATGATTCTAAACGAAAATTTGAAACGTCGCCATTTAACGCTTCTTACTAGTAAAATGACGTAACGTTAAGTGCCCCAATACCGTGCGCCCAGTCTTTGCACTTCTGACTCCTTCCATGGGTATTCTACAGTGGACTTTCCTAAGAAATAACTGAAATTAGACACGACATTTAAAACTAATATCTACAGGAAAATGCCCCTGCAGGTAACAAAATTGCAATATGATATTAATGGACGTATACGAAGTTAATCTATGTTTTTCACAAATGTTACAGGTTCGACTTTGTAGTCAAAGTTTGTGTATGGTACATAAATAAATACACTAAATGCTTCCTATTACAGGTATTAATAAATTTGACATTGCACCCAGCTTGTCCTTTTTACGCATATTAACACCACAATATTTTAATGCGTCGACTTACATTTGCACTGCGTCTGATGACATCTCATGTCATATCACTGCGAGCTTGCTTTCAGTATCTGCTAGAGGTATCTTCTTTTCTGTACGTATTTTTGTTTAGCATTAAAAATCCCTATTACTGCTTTTGTTTTCTTTGTTTTTTTACCAATTTTGAGGGTTGGGATACCTGTAAACTAGTTTATCCCCAGACATGTCTCATGTGCCTGTCCAACTCAGGAATTTCAGTCATATGTTTGTTTTTATATTTTATGTTTTGTTACATGCACACTTTTGATAATACACAGATGAGTGAAGTGTTTTTAACGTTTACACATTTTATTTATCAGGGCGATTTAGAGCTGTCAAATGGAATGGTATTCAACCTTTGTTGAGGGCCTTGTGGAGACATCCAGATTTTTAACTTCCCTCAGTTTTTCTCGTGGTTATTTCCGTTTACCTCATATATTTTCATTTTCATTTTCCCCAAATGTATAATAGCCGCAAAGGTTAAATATATTGGAAAATACATGCATTTTCAGCTTTCAGGTATATACATGTCTATGTAACATGTAATCTTTATACAAATCTTATCACATAAAATTCATTTTTGACCGTTGTAGTGCACCTTGTAGTGCATGGTCAGTTGACCAGGCAGTGGTTAGTGTGAACTTTTAAGCTGTCTCAACGTGAACAATTTCCACCACTGATTTTACTCTTCGTCAACATCACGAATATTTTTACTGAAATGCGGTCGCCAAATCAACACAGAGTGCTGAGACTATTGCGTTCACCTGGCATTTTGTAACGGAGTTTAATTGATAACTGGAACCTACTTTTTATAAAGGAAGTTCAGAAAAGATTCTTTAAATTTACCAATCGGAAACAAGAAGTGTCAGTAACCTCATATAAAAATTTTTAAAAAGAAAAAAATATAGAATCTTTAAACACAATTTTTCGTGTAAAACTTGGCTCCATTCAGTTTACAGTTGTACAAGATTCAATTTTTTTAATTGCCCAATCAAAAAATGAGAATGGCCTATGGATATGTTTTCTTACGTTTATTTGTCAATCCGAAGAAATGAGCAAAATTTATTCTTAATAAAAATGGCACAATAAATTTCAGTTCATTTAGCTTAATGTTTTCAGAGGAATTCGTATTTATCTGTTGTTCGACCGAGAAGAAATCCTGATACTTTACAAAGGCCTCCCATAAATACTTCCTATAAAGGTTTTATTCATCTGTTGAGGTGGGTTCAGAGGAGATTCTCTTTACATCAGCTCACTGGAAAGAAGTGTTCTTTTGGCAGTCACATTTTTATTAAGGGACCTTCCATAGATGATTTCTATCGAGATTGGTTCTATTGGAACTAACGGTTTGCAGAGGATTTTTTCAAATCAGAAACAAGAATTACATGTAATTATATTTTTATACGTCTGTTGACCATTTAGGACAAAACGAGGACACTTGCAGAGGAGAAGATAAAACTGTAATACTAAGCAGAAAGACGACGGGTGGCCGGTCAGTTGGCGAGGTGAGCTTTAATTTTGCAACATGTGAAGATTTACATTGAATTCCCTTAACGTATTATTATTTGTTCTTGTTTACTTCTTTAATACTGTTTCATTCGTTGTGGAAATGGCTTATTGAGGACCTAGGTTCAGTGCCACGTCTAATATTTATTCGATGATCCCAAACAACAGTGCAACATTTTAACTCTGTGCATACTTTTAGAACTCCATGAGTGACGCCATGAACAACATAAACAGTAGTAAACCTTGTGATAAAGAGGAAGCCGTAAGCATAATACATAATACTAGCCATATATATATATATTTACTTTTGGTTTTATCACGTATCTTAGAACAATATAATATTGTTCTAAGATACGTGATAAAACCAAAAGTAAAATAATAATGAAAATAAAAAGATATGGGGTAAATGTCAGAGAGATTTACAAAGCAACTTTTTAGAAAAATTAATACGACACTTATTACAAAGAGCAGATGAGGTGGTGACGAATATTTAGTAATTTTGCTCACTTTTTCACTTTTTATAGGTTGTGTTTATCATAATTTATCAAATATCAACCTGAAAATGCCTTCTTTTGCACCAAACATTTGAGGACGAAAATCTTCCATATATATTTGTCCTTCTACAGGCTCTAGTTTTGGTATCACACAAACCATCAGTAGGTAAGCTTATGTTTGAAGGTGGAGTTGATGTTTTCTCTGAACAATCATTTCCAATGTAGCCTTTGTAGCAGAAACAAACACCTTTCAAAAAATAGAGAAAATTCAATTCATTTAATTTGTATGTTTTGTTTGTTCATGTTTTCTGTCTTATTTTGACCCAATTGTCTGTCAAATCAACTTTCAGAAAAAAATCAAACTGTTGATATCTTTTAAAGCCCACACAGCCGCTAATCAAAGTACCTGTAGTAAACTAAAGCATCAATTAAAAATGAAAATTCAGCATAAAAAGTACCTTTCACCTCAGTAAAAACCTGTATATTAACATTGATTGTTTCAATTCTACAAGGAAATGGAAAGTTAACTCCAAATGACCTCAGAATCAGAACGTTTTTATCAACATGTCTTGATGTTCGATAACGGACGACAGAAAGAGTTTTTTCTTTGAGTATGTATCGGGAAAAAGAAAAATATGCGAATACCAATTATTGCAAATTTCTTGCTGACAAGAGTCGTTGAGCCATAGTTTTGACACAGTACAGATGGGACCATCTCTAAACTCTCGCCAAATCGGTTTTGGTCAGCAGCCATGAGAACTGTTCTTAATTAACTTAAAACAGACGAAGAGCGGTAATAGAGCTGTCATAGAACAGTTCTAGTCCCTATGTATATATAGCAGTTCTTTTCTATAACAGCTTCTGTCAAGACTTAGAACAGCTAGGTATATATATATATATATATATATATATTAAAAATACTATGTCGTAGAGATTTACACTATATTTTTGCAAAAATTTCAGTAATTCTAATGGTTAGTTACGACATAATAAAATTCATGAGCATGAATACCAAACTAATCTTTTAAGGTCTAGTGCATATTTTTAATGCAAAACAGCAAAGTTACCTTTGTTGCAAAGATTTATGCTATATATTGGGCACAAAATTTCAATATTGCACAATCATATATGATATGATATTTACCTTATATTTCGATTGTTTACTTATCTTTTTTAATTCTAAAGTACAAAATGTGTATGCATAACAGCAAATGTTCCTTTATCGTAAAGATTTACATTATATTTTTTGTTAAAAATGTCATTAATGGTTAGTTGCGATATAATATAAATCACGAATTAAAAATCTTTTAAGGTCAAAATTACATATTCTTCAAGCAATACAGCAAAAATTCTTTTTTCGCAAAGATTTATGCTACATATAAGTAATTTATTTCAATAATGGACAGTCGAGAAATAATTTTAACCTTGAACTTATGGTTTGAATTCAGAAGTACAAATTGTACATGCTTAAAACAAAATTTCCTTTTTTGTAGGGACACTACACTTTTGCCAAAAGGGGCTATACTAGTTAGTTGCAATATAATATAGATCTTGAATGTGAATAGCAAACTTATCTTTCTACAACAAAACAGCAAAACTGTCTTTGTAGCAAAGATTTATACTACCTATTAGGAAAGAACTTTAATATTTGACAGTCATTATATAATATAAAGCATGAAGTGGGACTGTATGCTTAAACTTTGGATTCAGAAGTACAAGTTTTGCATGCTTAGCAGCGAAAAAACCCTTTGTAGTAAAGATTTACTAAATATATTTAGCTATTATTTCAATAATGGTCAGTTGCAATGTTAATCATGAATTTGAATACCAAACTTATCCTATGAGATCAAAAGGTACAATATTTTATGCAAAACAGCAAAAATTCCTTTGTGGAAAGGATTTATCCTACATGGAATTCGAAGATACCAAAGGGGCATTAATTTAAATAGGGGACAGCCAAGGTATAATATTAACCTTTGTGAAGTTTTGTTTTGAATTCATAACTACAAAATTTACAAGCTTAAAAGCAAAAATTCATTTTTAGTAAAGATTTACACTACATTTTGCCCAAAATTGCAATAATGGTTAGTTTTAATATAATATAAGTCATGAATTTGAAACTTAATTTAAAAGGTTAAAAGTGCAAATTTTTTGTGCAAAGCAGCAAAATTTTCTTTGTCGCAAATTTTTACAGTACCTTTTTTGCAAGAACTTTAATATTGGGAAGTAGCGATGAAATATAAACCTTAAACTGGGATTGTATACTTGGATTCAGAAGTACAAGTTTTACATTCCTAACAAAAAAACCTTTGTTGTAAAGATTTACAATTATATTATTGCCAAATTTCAATAATGATTAGTTGCGATTTAATATAAATCATGATTTTTGAATAGCCAACATCCTTTACAGTCAAAAGTACAATTTTTATCTGCAAATCAGCAAATTTTCCTTTGTCAAAAAGATTTGTACTATACAGTCGTTGCATATAACTGAGTTCCAAAAACCCCAAAAATATCGCAACCCTCCTTTTCTATTCAGCATTGGGCTTTGAGTGTATTCGTCTTCCACAGATCGTTGACATGCTTAATGAGCGGGTCAACAACTTGAGGAGACGCTAAGGTAAGAACCCACAAGAATCGGATCCTAGGTAACTTGGTTCATGTGTAGCAACATTTCAGCCGTACCTGAATACGGTGTTTATATTTCCCAGTTGATACGTTTCCTCAACGAGATATGCTTTTAATCTCATTTTAGACTATAGAGGGTTGGTGCAGCAAAAAAGGCTACTTAACTTCGTGGAAAGATTAAAGTCACTTACCTAAAAATTTTTTGTCGTCATCATGATTTGGTTGACAAGTACGATATACCCATTTCACAAATTGATATCTTCCCACTATCGTGATAACAAATACTTCCTATACCTTCTGGAATACCATCGATTTTACTAAACACCGGATTTGTCTACTGAGTAACATTACTGGTGTCACTAGTAGAGCAGGAGTTTCTTACCTTTCCAGAGCACCTAAACTCAGCTTAGTTTTTGTAAGGTTCGTGTAACTTCAGCTTTAGTTTTCAGTGCAGTTATTATTAATGATTTGGTTTATTGTTGTACTCTTATACCAATTACTCTCGTCAGGGGTATGTAAAAACATGAAGCCCAACAATTTCTCCATATACAATATAAAACAATTGATGTTTCAATATAAAAAAGGAGATGTGGCATGATTGTCCATGAGACAACCACCCACCAAGTGACAGTAAAATTTACAGGTCCCATTATGGCCTTCAACAATGAACCAGAGTCCATGTCATAACGGACGCTGTAAAAGGCCCCGAAATACAAATTGTGAAACTATACATAAAACACGACAATCGACCTAATCTAAATCAAAAATGGCGAACGTATAACAATAAATGATTCACAAAACAACGACAACCACTGAGCTACAGGTTCCTGGCTTGGGACAAGCACATAAAGCTTACATTTTGCTTTGGGTTATTTAAGAAAATATTCCTTTACCAGAGCCTTTAATGCAGTGGATTTTCTATTTGTATTTTTCGGGGCAAAGGGGTGCGTTATTTCTGCACAATCCATCATTTAATTATATTGTAAAATGATGATGGTTTTAATCATGCTCAGACAAAAAAGTTTTGGCTCTTCCACCAATAACGTTCGTTGTGTTTATATACCCTTAAAAATCATGGTTATGACTATTAAATTAACTAAAAACATCACTACCTGCTGTGCAATTTCCATTGCTACTACAGTTGTTAAGACACAATAAGCTCTTAATATATTCTAATACGGATTGAGATCCATCTTCCGTTCTTTCCATAGTTAACGATTCATTCCTGGAAACTTCCATGATTAGGTATGTCTGCATTGTTCCTACTGTATCTTGCAGAAATCTTGTGTCTGCAGTAAGCTGAATTCGAGATATATTAAATACTACATGCAAAATATCTTGTACACATTAATACACACCTAACCTAACTTTTTACTGGAGCTGTCAAGTGATTTCTTCTGAACTTGAAATTGTAATTTTGTACGTTGACTTAATATTTGTATCATTGATGACTCTGACCTTTCCACTTTCAGAAGAAATTTTGCACACGACTGTTCTGATATTCTTTATGAATACATCGTAATCAAGTTTTCCACTTATCTTATTTCTTTGTTATAAACATAATTAAACGTTTTCTTATTGCGAGTGAACCATTGAATCGATAACTAAACAGTAAGATAATTTTTATAACATATATAATCATTTTGGAGTGCTTTATAATGTAACCACAATTAATTTGAAATATGTCATTGGTCTTCAACACCCTGACACAAAGTATACCATACATTTGTACAAAAAGCGTTATGAGAATAGTGAGAAATACAAAATATTCATAATAATATCATTGCAACGTTAGACAAAATACAAACGTATTCGTAAAAATTTGCAAGTCTTATATGGAAGGACGGACAGGATACTAAAATCTTAATACTATTTTGACATCTAAAAATGACTTAGCAACGTCCTTCAATGGGAGTGACTGTAACAAAGATGATGTTCTGATTATGGACAATTACAATTGGGGTTTTTTAGCTTTTCAATTTAACAAAAACATTTCCGCTTTATCTCAATCACAGGTTTGCTTTCATGTCATGTTATTAAATATAATTAACAATATTTGTGAAATAATCACACAGTCGATGCAACTGCTAGTTGGCCAAATGTTACCGATGTATTCTCCAGTCCAGCTGTTAGACCTGCCTGACATGAATTTTTTCACTAATCATTTTACATTTTGGGATATACTATTTTAAACCCGTAAAATTACGTAAGAATACATTCCTCGTATTAAACTCATACCCCTCTAATTTCGATTGTTAAGATACGACATCTTCTTTAACTATTTCTAGACTTCACTTTCCTACGGTTGGATCTAATGATGGTGACGAGATTAAACTTTTCGAAATACAAATAGAGAATAATACAATTTACACGGTGTTGCAACATGTAATTCGTAGATTTTAAACTATGCTTATGACCATTTTTGAATTTCTTGATTTTCATATTTTATATAAAATTAGTAATCTATAAGTTTCACACAATAGTATAATGATTTACAGTGGTCACAGTTAGACTACTTATCAAATACCTTGATATCCAAAATGCATGACTGAATAAACTCTTCATCGGTTAAACCGAAGGAATCGCCGAACAATTCGCTCGGGATTGCTTCCCTTATTTGTTCAGTGCAGGTTCTGTTAGCAGAATCTTCCGTCCATCCATTTCGAAATATTGGTTCCTTTTAAAATAATGGATCTAAGTAATGAGAAATTATTTTCTACCAGGAGCTTAACAGTGTGTTTTGTTTGTCTTTATTTTTATGATGACTAATTAATTTTAAAAATGTCGAGAATATTAGTTCTTTATCGATGAACTTTGAATTCCGAATGAATATCGGAAATGTGAAAATATGATGCTGACATACTCCCAAAGACGCATCCACACAAAAGCTAACTGATGGTAAGACACACAGTACCTAAGAAGTAAACTCGGACCTAAAAGCGAGTCTGTGTCAATGGAGCATGAAATGTAGATCAAAGTGACCTTATTTAGGTATGATGCTGACAGACTCCAAGAAACTCATCCACACATCAAGCTACATTATGATAGGTCACATATTACCTGAGAAAAAAACTCGGACCTAAAAGTGAACATGAGTCAATGGACGTTAAATGTAGGTCAAAGTGACGTAATTTAGGTGGGATGCTGACAGACTCCACAGACATCCACATACCAAGCTACATGAATGGTAGGTAATACCAGGTATCAAGTCGGATCCAAATTTGATTCAAAGATATTCAACCATGAAATATGGTCCTATGAACTAATTTTTTTGAGATGTACGTGTGTTGCACTCTAATGCATCTGCATTCCATGACTTATATTTGCATGATTTTTACTTTCTGAAAATAGCTGACGCGGACGTGGACGCCGTAGGTACTCCAATCGCCCCGTCTACTTCATAGAGACGACATAAAAACAGGCTCTTCGCTTTCTTCGCCTGGATGTTGTGAATTCATTAAACCTTTCCTTCTACTCTGAAATAATATATACCGGATTGGAAAATTGTCAATGCGGCTGGGGTTGAGAAAATGGCAGTAAATACTTCCGGACAACCGGAGTTTACCCCCTGTTTTTGATAGGGTCTGCATTGTTCATAATTTTGTATTATTTTTAAGGATATATGTATATGTGTTTTGTTCCGTTTTGTTCGTGTTCTCGAGCTTGTCCTGTCGGTCGACTTTCCACTTCTGTCTGGTTTTCATTCGTTTCCTCTAGTTTGTGACATATGTACTCTGGAAATGGTTTCTACTGATATATTTTAAAGAAAATTAGGAAAAAATCAAATAAGTTTATATTATATACAAATTTATCAATGTCGAATAAATAAAGTGATTATTCACAAATTTAAATTATTTAATAATTTGTCAGCTGCATTTTCAAAGGACAAAACAAGGAGCAATATGAACCATTATGTTCGTTTTAATGAGCAGCAAAATACTTTAAACGAATAACAAAAGAGGTCGTAAAAATTTTCGTCTCAACCGTCGAGATACGGTCGTTCGTTACGTGTTTGGTGATCTCTATTATCACTTGTATATTTTGTTTGTTACGAAATTCTTTCAAAATGGTGAAA
>JAULBM010004184.1:0-7500 GCA_032357055.1 Geukensia granosissima | reverse complement strand
CATCGGAAAACTTTCCTGCCCTTTTCCATATTTGGTCAAGTTCCTTCTCCTGATCCGTATGAGAGATTAGTTTTGTCCAAAAAACCAAAAATGGACGCCAACAATAATCAGTTGAAGGGGGACCGTGAAATATTTGCCTATCCAGGTGGAAAGGCACAGTCTTCAGTGTGGAAACATTTGGTTTATATAAAAAGAAGGATGGTCCACCATGCAAAGAATAACCGATTATGTAATTGATCATTGATCGGTTACAGTCAACCGATAGTATCCGATGATCGGTTCCAAAATTTTTCGGATTGAACAACACTAGTCTCCACATCTACATATGTTTTGGTGAGGCCTAAAATGTCTTTGCTCCTTTGATTAAGGACTTGTTTTCCCTCTCTCTGTTTTAGTTTCCTACATCTGTAATTTTTTTACCTCTCCAGGCCTAAAATGACTTTTGAGCTAAGCTCATCAATTTGCCTTCATCACTGTAAACTTGTTATGTTTTCATCAACTTCTCTAAAATCTTGTTTTAATGAAATTTTGGTGAGATAGTCCTTAGATGAGGTTCGGTTTTGCCAAACCTCATCAAACATGTCTGTCATGGCTCAGCATTTAAGTTTAACATTGGGCCTTATGGGAATTTAAACATTTTCCTCAACAACTCTGAGAAAACTAAGCTAATTTGAACCAAAGTTTACTTAAATGGTCCTTGGGTTGCCATATTTAACAGAAGTACATTGTAGGTGCCCAAAGGTTTACAATGTATACACTGTACATATAGTTGGCCTCATATTTATGTGAATTTTCAATTTTGAAATACATTGTATTCATATGCAAGTGCTATGATAAGTATATAGTACATAAATATGCAACCTTAGAATAGACATACATAATTTTGAGGGACAAAAGCCTCTAAAATAAAGAAATAAATGAGAATATTGCAAAATATGGATTTTTGTGATAGTTTTTTCACTGAATTAAATACCATGTCACCATGCTTGACAATATTTATTCTACATATGTACCTGTTGCATCATCTTGGTATAAGAAAGGAGTCATCTAATTCATGAAACATCATTCCTTTTGACAAGCACATAAGGACATTGATGTGACAGAAAAATAAAAAAAGGAAAATGTTCAAAAGCAGTTTGACAGTTTCTAGTTTGTTAAACCAATAAATTCCCTCAGATTTATAGTACATTTTGTATTCGGATAAAAATAAAACTTTACCTTTGAATTTAAATTTAAATAACTGTATAATACTTTAAATTGCAAAAGCTGTATAATATTACTGGTATCTGACCAAATCTTGCCAAGGAATATTTCTCGTCTTCACGATTTTTCTTGGGCATTTTAAAAATTGAGAATTGGTACTATGTGAGATCTGGTCAGATACCAGTAGACTATATTAGTTTTTATGACAATAAAGTATTAAATGTAAGGAAATCTATAGCTGAGACATTTTTGTGTCCACACTTGATTTGGAAAGATTTTGTGTAGTTGTCTTTCCTCCCATTGATGGTTTCCTCTTTAAGTTTGATTAATAAATAAACAAACCTTTCCAAACAAAATCTCATTTAATATGTGTAAAATTGGTCATTGTCCAAAACAATAAAATTTATATAAATATTACAGTCTTTTATATTAGTATTATTTATTAGGTGATGAAGTTGTTCAAGCTTTGTCCTTTACAAAAGACACTTATTTTATAAGCAAATTTGATTAAGAACAGCTGTAGGCATGTGCAGTGACCTGTAACCTATGACCTCTCCATTTATAGGATTGTAACCCCTCAGGATAAAAATACTTTGCACACCAGACTGAACTCATTCAGTCTTTGTACATAACAAAAACTTTGGGATTTCATAGAAAAAAACATTAGTTTTGTATTAGAAAGTAAATTATCTATTCCTGTTTAGGATTATTTACAGATTTTGTGTTTATAGTGTGTTTTTTTGTGATTTCCAGAAAATTTCTTTGTGTTGTTAGAGTTCATTGGTCATTTGACCTCAATACACAGACCAGAACTATTACTTTTGACCTTGGTTTTATGAGCGTCCTAGCTTCTTATTGTGGTTTAAATATTTGAATGATCAGTTGAAATTGGAATTTTTAATATTTTTGTTGAATAAGGTAAGTTAACTTTTACAGGTTCATTAGTTAGTTCTTTGTTTATAAAGGTCATGTGACTATATTGTCAAATTAATAAGCCTGTTATCAAATCCAAACAAATTAAATAGGTAGATTTGGCATGTGAGCTTATTATATAAAAGATTAAAATTGGTCTACATGTACATGTACATGAACAAAGATAAGTGAATCCCCTAGATCCATACACACAAGGGTATTGCTGTAAAGTACACTGGTTGAAAAGATAATACATCACAAACATGACAAAGGTATAATTTAGCTTAAAAACATGCTGCAAAAATGATAAAAATACTATGCGATTTCAATACATTTAAATTCAAAGGTAAAGTTTTTTTTTATCCGAATACAAAATGTACTATAAATCTGAGGGAATTTTTTGGTAAAAAATATTACTCCTTGTTATTGGGTCTGAATTTTTAAATCTCAAGTTTGTGTGCTATCCAGAGAGGGAAGGAGACATTCCATGCTGCTTGGTCTAGCTCCTCTAAAATAAAAATAAAAGAAAATCATGATTTCTGTTGATTTGTAGAGAAAAATGCAAAATAAAGTTCCCAAATTTACACTGTATGCCCCCAACTCATAAATTCTGCATTCACCCTAGCAAGTGTCCATGAATGTATATAATAGTTTGACATTCCCAAAACACTGCTACAGGTAATCTCTATTGAGATTCAGAGTCTGAAAAAGTTTTCAGGTTTGGCTATGACATTCAGACTCTGAATCTCAAAAGGGATTACAGGTAAATACACCTTTGACAACAAAACAAATAACACTAACCACAGCTTCTAAAATCATTTGCACATGGAGAATGTAAATTTTAAAGGTATTTCATTTACATCATGTTTACATATAAATAACTTATAAGGACAATTATTTAGGAAATAATAAAACAGTTTACTGTGCTTATGTTGCATTTACATAGATACACTACGGCTCAGGTGGATTTTGTCAAATCCACTTGCCCACGGTGGAGAGCCCACTCCTGCCCACTCAAATTCGACCTCATATTATGTAAAATTGATGAGTAATACAGCTCAGCTCATTTGACCAATACATTATATATTTCATTCTTGATTTATACCAAAGAAATGACATATATTCTTCAAATGGATTTTGCATGGCAGTCTTTTAAAGTTTTGCCCACTCTGTGCCCACTCCCACCGTGGACGAGTGGATTTGACAAAAACGTCATGAGCCGAAGTGTACCTTAAGAACAATAATATTCTCAAACAAAAGTACATGCTAAAAGAAGATGCATCTCTAACAAGTTGAATGAATGCTCGCAGTTACTGCATAATATGTTTGTGAAAAAAATTAAGTTAGATTGTATAAAAATATGACAATTTTCGTTTTTTTTCATCAAAATGTAATTTATTTGCAAATGATCTCAACATGTAACATTTCAATGAATTAAGATTTTTAAAACTGCATCAATATTTACCAGTCAAGTTGTAAGGGTGTTCACATGAAAGCTAGTAGTCAACAGACTTGTTTCAATCAAATCATATCATGTAATCTGAGGTAATTTATCATCATCTTATAGAGCCATGTGCCTGTTGTCAAATCATATTGATATTTTTCATAGTGTTTTTTTTTTTTTTTATTACTAATTTTGTAAAAAGGTTGAAATCATGGCTCTAGATTTAATGATAATTTTTTACTTATTTAAAAATAATTAATAAAAGTTACTTTATACAAAAACGAAGAAAAAGTTCAAAGAATTCACTGGATAACCATAAAGTTCAAATAGTTAACTTCATGGAGTATAATTGAAAGGTGTCAAATAACTTATTCAGAAGTTATTTGAAAGTTCATTAGTAAATGACAATATAATTGACTAAGTGCATTACCTGAGGTATCAAGGTGTCATAATTACCTGAACTTCCCTCAGGTCATTTGCATATTGTTTACTTTTTATTGTCAAACTTGTATTAACACTTTAATTGCAGTTAAACTTCATAAAACAAATATCTTGTCATCTAAGTAACAGTGAAATTACAAGAAAGTGAAACAAGTTTTTGAAAATTCAAAATGATCAAAGGAATTATTTTAATACAAGGTAATTATAATTATGATCATGATAATATAGATAAGATAACAGGTTTGTAATAATTTTTTTCACAGAAGGAAGTGATTGGTTATTGAATGTTTTTAATTATCAGTTATCAAGAAAATCAAGGATTAGAAATTTTTGAAGATTTAAAATTTATCATTTAATCCTGGATCACATTCTGGTCAGTTCTAAAGAGTTTAAAAGTATTCATGTTTGTTGACTGTCGTTGGACATTAAATAGAAATTTCAGAAAATAATTTTTGGTTTAAAACCTTCAGACTCTAAGACTTCAAGTAAGTGGAAAAATTATTTATTGACAGTTAATTATTTTTTTCTTTCATCTTGTTGCCTGGTATTTCAAGGTTTATGCAGAAGTTAAAACTGGTAATATCATCTCATGTTTAAAAATTAGAACTTGGTGCATCTTTCAAATTTTTAATTTATAAATCTTATTGGATTTGATTTAATTTAAACTTTTCAAAAATGTACAAAAATGTTACAAATGTAACTTGCATATCATGTTTAATATGTTCATCTTCATGAATATAAAATTTTGTTGCTTAATCTGAGAGAAAAACAACATTTTTTCATTTTTTTTGTTGTTAATAAATCCAAAAATGATCATGATGGTTTGTACATGAATAAATTTATAAATTCTTAATTATAAATTTTAAAATTGAATAACTTTCTAAATTCAGTGTCCCATGCTTTCAGTAAAGGTTATTTTTAAATTGTTTTTAATTTACAATAAACATGATAAATGAAGAGATTATGACACTGATTGGTAATTTTTTTTACACATTTTTGGTGAGGTGTTTTTAACCTAATTGCACTTTACATTAAACAATCTTGTTGACAGGTGTGTCAAATCTGACCAGTGATGGGTCATTCACAGGATTACAATATCAATTTAAGATTGATTTGTGATATGGACATAATGATTTGATTTATAAATACCTGTACATGTCAAAAAATTAGTTATAACGTCAATAAGCTACAAAATACATGATTGTTGATTTCTTGTCAAATTTTTGGAGACATAATTGTAGAGCTTGGTAGCCAAAGGAGGTAACACAGCTTTGATACCAAACATGCATTCCAAGTTATTGTACAATCAAAGCCCAAATTTAAGCCATTGTTGACATTTTTTACATGGCCCAAGCTTTCACACGCCTGCATTCACAGCTTTGGCCTTTGTAAATGAAGCATTGGGTCTTTGTCTTCTAACCACTGTGAGATATTGACACTTGAGTAATCTTTCA
The DNA here is from genome assembly GCA_032357055.1 of Geukensia granosissima. Classification (NCBI taxonomy): domain Eukaryota; kingdom Metazoa; phylum Mollusca; class Bivalvia; order Mytilida; family Mytilidae; genus Geukensia; species Geukensia granosissima. The sequence continues at coordinate 2,046 of JAULBM010004184.1, read as the reverse complement.
TAGGAACTGTCTAATTTCATTTTACTTATTTTTGAAATCAACTCAAAAATCCCAATAAAAATACACATTCATGACATTTAATAAGTGGTACTAGTGTAATATAGGTATTGCAGTACTGGTGCAGTGTATGTATTTTTACATTTAGATGTTTTAAATGTCTTTTGTATAATTTTTAAAAAATCAAGGTTTGTAATACATGTATATTATTGGGTGAATATTTTTGGATATTGCTTTCAAGGTCATACAGAAAAATATTTATTTTTTAAAGGAGGTTTTTGAATTTTTTTATTTTGCATGTTCGTGTAAAATGTGAAGTTTTTTTTACAGTCATGACAGTTTATTGTAATTTTTTGACATGCTTATCAGTTATGTTGTAAGATATTCAATACTATCATGACTATTAAACATTCAATTTTCTTCTTTCAAATTACATTAGAGTTTTCAGGCATATTATTTTGATATAATACACTGTGATACCAGCATGACCAGTAGATGTTTAAATATTAGACAACTGATACTCCAAATTTAATCATGTTAATCCTAAATTCCAAAGTTGAATCTGCTTGGAAATCTTATCATGAGCACGGTGATTTAAGTATTTTCAAAATAATCTAATAAGCAACAAAGAATGGGAAAGGTCACATATACAGACTACAGTGTAGACCTCCATAATTTAAAAACTAAAGGTTAGCATATAATACATGAATCTATGCATGTTAAAGATAGTTATATATCCATATTCATATGATATTTGTTTAAAGATGTCTGCCATAGTTAAAATAACTTCATATTTATCTTATTTTAGATTGAAAAATGGATGACCTGATGCACAGACCTCTCCCTTTCTTAAGGCAACAGAAATCTTCAGGAGTGCATTACGACTTGGAACCATTCCATCCAGCAAAGATGCGTTCTATCAGTACATCCACTCCCATTCTTACAAGAGAGATGCTATCGCATGCTACTCCAAAGGTCACCCGTTCAATGTCAACAGGTTTTGTGAATGATTCTGGTTTTGACGAATCTTTTACAGATTCATTCTGTGGTGACCAGACAATTTGTGTTGATACACCAAGTACTGTTTGTAAAAATGAGAAATGGACTCCAATAACAAACCCTCAAGACATGTTCAGATTTAGTGGTGACAGCATGCTTGATGAGAGTTATGACTCTTGCCCTTTCAGTGTCAAGACCAACCGCTTCTTTGAAACTCCCGGTGCTACTTTTTTCTCTGACAGTTGGAAAAACTCAGAAAAAGAGCGTGAATTGAAACGAAAACAAAGACAATCTGTAAGCATTCCTTCCTACAGTCTAGATTTAGAACCCGAGTCATGTGACAAAATGGACGTATGCTTGGACAGTAACACATCAAGTCTAGTAGAACGTTTTGAGGAAGTGTTAAAACCATTTATACCAGAACATCCGGATAGAATTATTGGCAGAAAGATGGGTCTTGACCATGTCGACTTCATTTCAGAACTTGCAGACAGAAGTATTAGTTGCAGCAAAATTCTGCAATATTTGGATCCTCATGATTTGTGCAGGTATACATTAATTTATTAGTATCCATAGTAGAAGACCTATGTCATGCATGTCCATATCTTCTCAAAATTGAAAGAACTGGAGTCGCTGAAAAAGCACCACCTGCATACAGTGATAATTTCTTAAAGAATCCTCAGCTGGAAATTGAATGTAAGTGTGTGACATCACAGTCTAATACATTGGACGTTAAACCTTACAATCAATTGAAGACTTATGATTCTTAATGAAATTAAACTAAAAGACATCACAGGTTTTCAACAACCATGACGACTCCATCAAGTTCTAAAGCAACCAAGTTAAAAGTAGGATTGTTATATTAAATTCATATATACAAAAGCTTTATTCAGTGCTCCAGCTAGGATTTAAGGGCAGAGGGGCACAACTTCACAAAAAGGGTACTTTAGCACAATTTTAAAACTGGGAAGGACACATCTGAAATTGATAAAATAGGCAAACTAAGTAATATACTGTTATTTTAAGTAGTATTAAGTCTAAATAGCCTTT
>JAULBM010004174.1:0-11910 GCA_032357055.1 Geukensia granosissima | reverse complement strand
ATCAAATAAGTGTGTTATCTGATAAATTATTCAACATGAAATCAGTGTAACGTTTCTTTTTTTGACTAGTATAGAATATCTTATCAGCTGTGAGATATTTAATTCATATGCAAGCAATCGTAACTGTTTGGTCATTCTCGCTTACTCCAAAAATTATTTCAGTAGCAAAGCGGAAATAGCCGAGTAGTTTGCTGCTGCTGGAACATGAATGTTGCTACTCATATAAAGAAATATCACAATGGGAAAATCAAAATAATCTCTTTAGTCGTAAAGTTTTATTTTTCACTGAAAGTAAGAGATAGACTTTTATGTTTATGTAGAATCATTATTTCAATCGACATAGTCACCAAATTTAAATTGTATAGTTAAAGCATAACATCTATACAACTTAACCATAATGTCGAGTCTGTTTCATGCAAACAAATTGGCGAGTAGGCCATTTCAGTTGGTACTAAGTGTTATGCCGACGACCACCTAATCTATCAAAAATGTCAAAAATGCGGGATTACGTTAAATGGTTTATCCTTCCTACATGTTATACCATCTATTTGTATTTGTGTTTGCCATATTTTATTGAAACAAAGTTATACCAGCGCTTTTAATTTGTCTTTTAGGCTTAAATTACGAAAGGTGATGTCAAGGATGACAAAAACCAATGTTTAATAACGTTTTTAGAGGACAGAAACTTTGCTTCCATGTATTCAAACAGATCTTTGGAATTTTTTAGAATCCATATTTGACATACACTTCATCTCTAGTATATCTGCTGTAGCCCTTTTTAACCCCTTATTAAATAGTTGTCAGTATCTTGAAAAGAGGTTTTTTAGTCAATTTGAAAGATAAAAAACGATTTTGCATTGTGTTACAACATTTGTGTAATTTTGGAATCCAGTAAATTGAATGAAATCAAAGTCTTCCTTCTTGGTTAAAATTCCAAACGTTATAATGGCTTATAATTGTAAAGATAAATTCTTTTGTTAGTATCGTCGGAGTTAACTTCGGGTTGCCAGGTGAGTTTTCAACTCATAGGTCCTTTATTAGGAAAACTATGTAATGTTATTTACACACGAAAACAATGTTTTTTTTTGTTTTTATTTAAAGGGTAGACAATTTATTTGGCACTGTAAGGTTTCGGGCAACATTAAGATCTTTTGAATCTCTTCAACTGATTAATTCGTATTTATATCTTAGTTTTTACCTTCTTGTATGTCTTAATCTTCTCCTTTGCGCTTTGCTTGGCATGTTACTTAACAGAATCCATAAAGATTTTTATCTAGACTTCAAATTTATGGATTTCGAATCAAGGGCTTTTGGTCTTTTGGCAATAAAAATCGTAAAGAAATGTTTCCGACAATGTTGAGGTCACCAGTTATAACGCGGTCAGCAGGATGATATCTGAATAGAGAACAAGCACAAATGCATTTACAAATGGTAATTCCTTTTCCTATGTTTGGTTCAAATGCAACTAATGAGAGTTTACTTCATGAAATTTACCTATGGCATATCAAAAGAGGAAGCAATAGAAAACCGAAGGGCCAGATAAAGGGGGGAAGTCGACAGAAATGACTCTCACGAGAACATGAACAATACGAAACATGACACATAGTGTACATATAAAGCTAAACACAAACAAACAACTATGAACAATGTAAACAACAACAAAAAACAAGGGTGAACTCAGGTGGATAAGCAGTTCCTGTCTCTTTAAAGACATCCGCCGATTTGTCCATTTTCCGATCCGGTATTAGTCATTTAGGGTAAAAGGGAAGGTTTCATCGGATCACAACCTCCGGCCTGTTTTTTGGTTTTCCCAGCCTGTGAAATGTATATATCATATCGACCGAGAATATTGGAAACTGGAATGTTACGGCCAAAGAACAGGAAGTTGACTGTTTGAAATTTCACCATATGAATTAAACATTTCTAAACCAATATTTTGTACAGACTGATCTATAAAATAAGGTGGAACTGTTGATTTTAATGAGTTTTTGTGATTATATTGTGTAAATTAATTGCATCAAAACCTTTGTTTCCTAACAAAAGTTTAATACGAACGTTTTTTTAGGTTCATTTTTTTCTTAGAACCAACTGGTTTGAAATTGGTAATAGTAATGGTCGATATCGATAATCATTAAATTTAGTCGTTAGGTTTGTATACACTTGGTTATAAATATGGAATATTGACATTTTCTGGGTAAAAATTTAACTTTGGGGAATTCCATGCAAAAAACTATGAGCCAGAAGGCCAAAACTCTTAACGCAAATCTCATATTTTAACTTCAAGCTACAATACCGTCCGATTTAAGATTTTGTCCGATGGCTAGTAATAATGAGTTCTGAAACCCACATTTTTGTGAAAAAGTGCTGATTTTGCATGGCGGATAGAAACCTGTCAAATGTTTTATATCTTCCAAATTTATTATCTAAATATCCTCTGGTATCATCCTACTGCAAGCATTTTCTTATCAGAATTGTGCTTGACAAAGTTTAGCCATACCTATTTTTAATGTAGAGTCGACAATAAAAATATTCCATATTTATAGGCAAGAGTATATAAGGTGTTTTCGTAATGATTTTTACGAGAAATCCAGTTTTCAAAGCGACTGGGGGTTCCACTAACTATTCAACGATTTTCAAAGTCATTTGCCATTATTTTTAGTAATGTAGCCTTTATGCATCCATATACAATCACAATTACTGGCCGTTCATTGTGATAGATTTTTATGAACATAACCCGAATAAAAGAATTTTCATATCCTGAATATACACGTATATTAGAATATGATATATCGAGGTTTCTTATGATACATGGATCTTGATTTAAAAAACGCAATAAAAGTTCATTTGCCTCTACTTTAGGCACTTGTTGACTTGTTTGTCCATAATACAAATTTTACAATGGTAAATAAAAACAAAATATCGTTTTCAAAAGAGCGGTAGAGCTTTAAATAAAAACTTATTCAGAGGATTGAATGAAAAGCATGAATACATATACATGTGTTTTAAAACCGTGATGAACTGTCATTTTCCTGCAGTTATGTGTTTATGGAGATATTAAGTAAATTAAATTAATTTTTCGGTAAGTGTAACTGTATGCTTTAATTTGGTAATATTACACTTAATCAAATATTTCATTTCCGTAAAATGTAATTATTTCTCCTAAAACATATTTCTATTAAATATCTATGCATTTCAAACGAATGCCATCTAATAATTAGTTATATCATGGTTCTGATTTCCTTTATAGTTCTGTCCACAGTGGGTTGTACATATATCAGGCACAAGACAGAGAAAAACCAACGAAAATACCAAATCCTCATGGTTTGTATTTCTTATAGGTCCTATTCAATAAAACGGTCAAAATGGCATGTCGCTCTTATTTGTTTTCAAATTTTTGTTACAAATTATTCTGAGATTGTTCAAAGCAAACATTTCACAATTAATGCCGCCTATACCTCTTCATTTTATAGCAAGTTATAATTTTGATTAATAGAAATTTAGTAAATATACATTTGTACCAAATTAAATTTTTCACAATTCAGATAAAAACTAACGTTGTATGATTTATTTTCAGCGGTGGTGTTTGAAGTTTGTATTCAAAATCGATACAAACTGAATAAAAAATTTCGCAAGCTGCAGGCGCCAACTACATCACAATCCAATTTATTAGCTATAGACAAAGTTGATGACAAAGCTGGGGCACTTCATCAAGCTAAGGTTTGTAATATATGCTATGTAAGGCACGAAACATTAGATTTTGTGTGAGAGAGCCTAGGATTTTCTCGGAAAAACATTTTCCTGCCAAGACTTTTTACGAAAAAATCTGACTAAGTTGGATATTTTATACTTAGTGTCTGATTGAGTTGTTTGCCCTTAATATTAAGAGTACTGTAGATACAGTTTTCATCTTTCCAACATTGCATTTTTATAATTCCTTTATTGCTATCTTAATATTTGGCTTATCTGCGTTCATTACGCTATGAGCTGTGTTTTTCATAATTTGGTCCATGAATGTAGGCAGAACTTCATAACGTTTGATTAATATTTTGGCGCCAAGCGGGTCTGATGAAGGTAATTCAAGAAAAGCGCTTTACACGCAGGTAACTCATGAATATTAGTAACAAACCTTTGTAAAAGTGGATCGTAAGCTTCGAGCATATATTTCATTTTCCACGTTATATCATAACCAACCGAAGAAAGTTATTTTTGAAAAGTAGGAAATTGTTAAAAGAGAAGGACAGAAAACCGAACTAAAAGCCAAGAGTTGATAAGAGGCACGACAAGGCAAATTTGAAACAAAAACAAAAACAAACCATCATTTCTGGTAGATGTAACGACGTTAAAAATCTTCACCTATAAGGGTATCACTGAACCACTTTGTCGTAGTTAATGAACAATTGCCTCAGTGATTTTTTTCAAATCTTATTTCTCTTCTAGAATATTTGAAGAGAAATAACTTGTTTCACTATGTAATAGCTGATAAATATCTTGAAAAGTCAAGGACCATTACTGTTCTCATTAAAAACCTCGGGTTTTCGAAGTAGAAAAGACCGCACCACATGAACAGAACACAAAAATTCAACTTCCAAGTTTAGATAACTGCTTTTCTTGTTTTTTTTATGAAATAATTTGAATGTCAATTATATTTTTTTCAATTCTATGATATTTCATCTATTCAATTAACATTTTGTAATTTGGTTGATATTAGCATAGCCAAGATTCACTGTGCCTTTTTGGGATAGATGCAACATTCCCTAAAGACAGCAGATATTAAATTAAATTACAACAGGACTATGTTTTTCAAAAGCGAATAAGTCTATTGCCGACAAAGCAATCCGTCTCAGAATCTATCTGAAGGACAAGGAAGTACAAGGAAAAATAACAAAAATATAATAAGTTCATAGTTTAACTTAATTCAAAATAATTGTTTACGTTGCTATTGATGATTGTGTTAGAAAATCCTGAAATTATCAAGGGTATTCACAAGCTTAATTGTCAGACTTGTCTGACATGAAAGGAGAAGGTACGTTTAGCCCCATATTTGGCCCAAATTTTAGATTTTGTGACACAATAGTAAGTTGTTGTAAAAATGCTGTTAAATAATCGTCTTTTAATAATTCATTACATTTTCTTGTATACTTTTCGTCATTTCGACAAAATGAAAAGGCATATTTGATTATTTTGACAAGAATTTAACATTTTTGGTAAAAATACTCAATTTTTGGAGGTGTTTTGTTCAAAATAAATATAATCGCAAAAAACATCACGAACATATTTTAACCATACATTTGTACTTGATAGATCGTTAATTGTGCAAAGTTTGTTTGTGATGTTTTTGTGCGATCTATATTAAAATCGTCAAAAAAGTATCAAATATTGCAACAAATTAATAAATTTCTCAGTATTTTCACTTTTAAAGCATTTTCTATGTTTCATATGACCATTGTAAAACTAATAAAACTAAAAATTATGTTGGATTTTCTTTTTATAGACATTATTCAATACAAAAAATGTACAATAAAAGATTAGGCCAATTTAATTTTTTTAGCCAAATTCTTGGGCCAAAAATGGGCCTTAACGACCCTCGTCCTTTGTACGACTTCCGCAGATATTTTTTTAATTGTTCATATTCAAATATATCGGATACATAAAATGTTTTCAAATTCCAACAGCGTTCGAATCTCGTGAACAATTGTTTGCTTTAGCCAGTATTATGATTTTATGCTTTAATTTGATCTAAAACAATGTTCTATCATCAAACAATGCACGATTCGACGATTATCTTCACCTTATCTACCCAAATGATCTAATTGACACTGACAAGTCTGCCGATTACCTTGGTCTTCATCTCGAATTAGACAATTGAGGAAGGCTTCACACAAAACTGTATGACAGACGTGATGACTTCAACTTTCCAAATGTAAACTCACCGCATCTTATTTTTGTATATTCCCGTTCGTTGGCAGTAACAGCCCAGCTGCCCCGGTGTATGGCGTATACACCTCATGCGTTTTTCAGGAGCATGCGTCCAATGCAGTGATTTTCCAGACAGAGCTGTGTCGTAGACAAAGAAAATGCTCAGACAGAAATATGTCGCTCCTATCTTAAAATCGATCGTTACTCCAGAAATTTTACGATCGACACCACAATCGCGTCAGCCGATATAGAATTGCCGTTTTACAGATGAAAACTTACATTTTGCTGTTAAGTGACAGAGTTTGCAATAACAGGCTGTTCACATCAAGACACCAAGCCTCCCGACACGAGATGTCATCAACAACAGTATGTCCGATGATTTGATTCTTTGTTGTTTAAAACGTATGTAAGGTGTGAATTTTGTCGTTCTGGCATATATTACATGAAAATATGCCAAGGCTCAATTTGGTAGGAATAAAATGGAGCGCATGACTCTAGCAACCTAATTTTAGAGGAGAATATACTTCTTAATAAGAAAAATATTAAAAGTAAAAATAGTATTTCTCAGAATTCCCCAAAACTGCCTTCAATAAATTTTAATGATTTTGCTAAAATCCGGGTACTTTCGCAGTCTTGGAAAACTTTTGTTTCACCAACTCCTGAACTTATATAAAATATATGAGGAAATTTCTTACTTAAATTGCAAATTGGGGCAATATAAACCACAATCTCCTTTAGCAGTCTTTGAATTTTGCCCCGATCCCCTAACTATCTTAGAGGTTGGGGCAATATTCAATGGTAGTTAATTTTTGCAGTTAATTGTGAAAGATCAAGCGTCCTGGTGCCTGTTGATAGTCGTTATATTGTTAAGTTGTTAACAGTCTAGTTGTGGGATAGCCATGTGAAAGATTCGAGGTAAATAGTCCAAAAAGAAAAAACTCGAAACAAAAGAACAATACGGAAACAAAAAGAACAAAAGCTTGGACCTCACAAACGTCCTCACAAAACAAGGTTAGAACCAGCTGTTCCAAAAGAGTACGCGTCATCTCTCCCGCTCGGGCACTTGTCATGGAATCCTTTAATTCTAATCTGAATTAACTTTTGTTTTATGTGCATTTCCGCCTTTGTATTTATTTCATATCAAAAAATGAATTAATTTTGTATTTATTCCGCAGTACGTGATTTAAGGCGCATTTCAAGGTTTACTCAAGTCATCCTTGAAATGTACATACAACATACCATAATTTTCCATATTTATTTAACATTGGTAATTTTGTATTTTGAAACTTCTGGGTCGATACCTCTGCTGGTGGAATATTGGGTATTCACCAGCCAAGTTGTAAGACTTGTCTGACATCAATGTTTTTTTCAGAAATTTTCTGCAATTGTTAAAATTCTAAAACACTGAAAATACGGAAAAGGTCTCGAAAAGTAGATGTCCCTGCCGTCGGATTTGGCTTCCCATTTAGATTTGTTTAGATTTGAGTGCTTCTTTAATTTGCTATATTTGAATATTTTACTTCCTATGTTTCGGTTTTAATGTTTCTGATGACAGGTTACCTCTTGAAAGGTACATATAGCTTACCCAAATTCTCCATATTCATACCACATTTGGTAATCCACTTGGTCGAGGCCTCTGCTGGTGGACCACAGGACCCGAGGGTATTCACCAGCCCAGTTGTCAAACTTGTCTGACATGAAATTTATTAAACAATGTTTTACAGAAATGGACTGCACTTGTTAAAATTCTAAACGTCTGAAAATACGGAAAGGCCTGATACCTTAAAATCATGTGAACATTGCCAACCAACCATCAAAGAAGCAGCCCTCATCAGTCTTATTTTTAAACTCATTTTAATGTAAGCTCATAAACAATATCAAAATTCTGTAAAAAATGTTCATTTGTTCGGTTGTGTAACACTTTATGGTCATTTTACAGATTGGGTTTGTGATAAATGGTGGTTTGAAACAATGTTTCTTATTTTTTCCTTGCTTTCTGATAATTTTAAATGATTTCGGTGATAAAATTAAGAGGTAAAATATTGGAATTGATATTAATTATGAAAACCTTTTTACGTGGCCATGGGAACTTCATTTTATGGTTTTTTTTCTCTGCAGGTTGAAATTGCATGGATGAGACTTATAGTCGTTTCTAGGATCTCTTTCTCCCGGAGAGAATGCCTATTTTAATGCTGCAAAAAAGTCTCAGTCCTTAGTTTCTACCCAATTCCTCGTTTTCCCGTGGCCAGTCAAAAGCTGTTGCCAATTAGTGTCAGATCACTCCAAAAACTTTTATCATTTTGAAAAATTTTGAGCATTTTCCCGTCCTTAATATGCATGAAACATTTGCCACTGAATGATTAATCAATTCATTCTTTCAGATCTGTGGCACCGAATTATTTTAAAATGAGAACATAGGTAAAAGCAATCAGTTAAATAAGTAAAAATTTTCAACATTTTGAATTATTTTGTCGTGCTACGAAGAAATGAAATAACGCGCTTGATTTTTATCCCAACATGTTTGGATATATCTTGATATCGATCTTTATATTATAGAACTTTCACATTGATGCAAGAGGTCAGAATAATGGGTCTGGGTAAGTGGACTGTAGATTTCATGAGGTATAGCACGAAAAAAAAGCGTGTTAGTCTAGTAAAAACAGGGTCCGTACATCATTCTTCATTTACTTCTGTTTGAATATGCAAGCAATATTTTCAAGGAGAACTTTAAGCAAAATTAAATCAATCAATCAACTGTATAGTCGTGATTTTAAACAAGAAATTTGTAAGCTTGCAAAATTCATGATTTTTTTTAATATAAACGCTACACTTCTAAACACTTTTATTCTTAATTGCAATAAAATTGTATGAAAACCAAATATAAGTGAATGATTTGGGCCCAAAAGTATTCGTGATAAAAGACAGTATTTTTCTAAATAAAAAACTTGCCATTAACACTTTCGATTTATCTCTTTATTCGAATGAAGCTGACTTCATAAAAAAAAACTTCTGCAGAGAAAAAGGAAAAGGTTGTAGATGATGTTCTTTCACTGAATAATTCTAAATTTGGTGACTATGTTGACCGCATTTATCCAATTGAACTCAAAATCAAGGTATTACAGAAAAAGACAGCAACATTCCAGCCGCACCTGCATACGTAGTGTTTATTTCTCAGTTGATACGCTACTCCAGGGTGTGTGCTTGCCTATCAGGATTTTATTGATAGAGGGTTGCTGCTGCTGACAAGAAAGCTACTGGACGAGGGGCTTCTCAAGGAAAGATTAAAATCATCACTCCGAATTTTTTTGTCGCCATCATGATTTGTTTTACTGCTTAAACTTTATGACTAACTTCAATTGCGTTTATACACGTACTTTGTCTACTGAGTAACACGTTGCACTATATAGTGGAGCAGGAGTTGCTTCCGATACTGAATCCTTAACTCACTCGAGTTTTTGTAGGCTTCGAGTTACTTTAGCTTTAGTTTTCAGTGAAGTGTTGTGCATACTATATTTGTCTTTCGTGTCTGTTTTGTTGGCCGTGGTGTGATCTGTCTTCTGATTTAACGACTTATGTCTTTGAATTCTTTTTCAAGAAACTATGAAATGAACTTGACAACCTTCATCTTTCTGCGCGTCAAATACCTTCATGACCTTGGGTGAATTCAGAGGTAAACACGCTTAAGAGTATCTTTCTACCACGGAAGACGAGGAAGCAAGTGTGACAATATATATACTCCGACAAAAGTTAAGCCCCACCTTATTTATTTTGTAAATATCTTTTTAAAATTTATATTTATAACATGTGGTTTTGCGACCACATATTTGTCAACATAAACTTCAATTTGACCTGCCGTCGATCGATTATTTTGTTTTGTGTAAAAACCGGTTTTCATTTAGTGTGATACGTAATTACACAAGGCATTTTTGTCAATTTTACGTTGTAGAAGTGTAGATTGTGCATAGTTGCTGGAAAAGTAATGGTTAGGCAAAAATTAAGTATAGCGGTAAGATGGCAAGCAGTGTGCATGTCACAGACAAGTTTAAGCAATAGAAGGGTGGCACAGCGTGTTGGTGTGCACTATTCTGTGATTGACCGTCTTAAGGATCTTTTTCAAGCGACAGGCACGAAGGAGGATCGTCCGCGATCGGGTAGGCCCCGCAAAACTACCCCAAGAGAGGATAGGCTCATAGCCCGTCGTGCCAGGAGGGAATAATTTTACCACGGCTGGTCGTATACATGCCGGTTTGCCTTTCGTGGGCCATGTGTCTGATCGGACTGTAACCAGGCGACTCAATGCTCAGCATTCCCAAGCTGACAGCACGCCAATGGATAGCTCGCTTGAAATGGTCACGTGACTATCTCTAGTGGAATATACGCAACTGGAGACGTGGTCATTGGTCCTACGAGAGTAGGTTCCTCTTGCGTCCTGTGGACGGTCGTGTTCGGGTCTGGCAGCACAGAAACACCGCATATCGCGATTAAAACGTCATTGGCACAACACCTTTGGTTTCACTGTATGGGGGTGCTTTTGTTTCAATTGTAAGTTACCCTTGCACGTTCTTCAGGGTAATCTCAATGGCGTTGGTTACCGTGATAACGTGCTTGACGCGCATGTGGTGCAACATTTCGACAAACACCTACTGGCCTACAGACCCATCTTCATGGACGATAATGCCAGACCACACCAGGCTCGGTTAGTACGCGCATTTTTACAGCAGGAGGCTATTGATACCTTGGAGTGGCATGCCATGTCCCCGGACATGAACCCAATTGAACACATTTGGGATTTTGTTGGTCGGAAATTGAACCAGCGCGTTCCACGTTGTCGCAATATTGGCGAATTGACCAACGCACTAGTGGAGGAATGGCGACGATTTCCACAAGAGCGGCTTCGTCGTCTGGTTCTTGGAATGACGAGGCGGGTACGGGAACTTGAAACAAATCTTGGTGATTATACGCGTTATTAATTAAATTTGTCTGATAAAGCTGTCCCATATGTTTTATTTAAAAGTTCTAAAATTCTTATGACAAATACGGTTTCTTAAATTGTGAAAAACTGTTATCTCGATAAAACTTATTTCGGAATTCTGAAGTTACCAAATTATCCCCCTTTTTGTTTTAAGAATTAACCAATCATACGACTTGCTAATTTACCCAAATTTCAACCTAAAGTTTAGCCTGCACACTAATACATAAAAGTGTCTTGGTATAAATGTAATTCTATTTACATTTTTTATATAGGTGTAAAATGAAAATTATTATTAGATGAAATATAGGGTGGCGCTTAACTTTTGTTGGACTGTTTATATTAGTGCCCAAATTTTGTCCACAAGGGACATTACGGTTTGTTATCAAATTTCTTAAAATTGTTTTTTAAAAGTTGCGGAAGAAAATTGGAACAACAAATGGTTATTAAAAACAAAAAAAGCATTTCAAGCATAAAAATTATATGTTTTGTTTAATAAAAGAAGATATGGTTACTTAGGAAACTTCAAGGGGCTTTTGAATGTTTGACCGTTGACCTTGATAACATTTAAGAAATGAGAAATCCGCTGAAAAATTTACCCAGTAAATGTTTCGTTTTATCTCCAACCCTCCAAAAACAGAGTCCTTGGTAACATCCATATTAATGTCGATATGAACTAGACCAATCATTTACTTTTCCGTATATCCAAAAGTTATAGAACTAATCCATTTACCTTAGGACGCTTGTCCATAATATAAGTTATTAAGCCAGTAAACAGGAAAATAAATCAATTATAAAACATATATAATCAGTAGGAATTTTAACGAACTTTATGATAAAAAACTAAAGAAAAGAACAAGGCTTGGACTCCAAGAACTTCTGTACAAAACATGGAAGGGATCATATGTTCCGGAAATTGCATCTTCAGTCCATTGCGCAAAATATTTCGTGGAAACGTTAACGTTTAATCCAGGTAAACGTCAATCCGAGAAGAGGTCAACTCATTGTTGACTTACCGGAAACTG
>JAULBM010004163.1:0-11911 GCA_032357055.1 Geukensia granosissima | reverse complement strand
TGGACATAAACATAAAAAAGTTGTCGGGAGTCAGCCAAGACAGTGGTACATCTTTATATATATCTAAAGAGAGATAATACAGATTTCAAGTAGACATTTTTTTAACTAATGTCAAGGATTTTGGGTCTTAGTCTAATCATATTAAATAGAAAATAACTCTTTGTTACATATGACATTGCATCTAAATTTCAAGGTTCAAGTGAAAAAAATGTCATGGTGATGAATTTTATTAAATGACAATAATTAAGTATATAATTGTTTTTAAATTACGTGTCATTATTTGCTTCAGGAGTGATTCAAAAATTTATACAATGTTGTTTATAAATATTCCCGATAGTTAAATATGTATTATTTTACTTGTTTTACCGGTTAATGACTAGCCATTATGTCCGAAATAATAATAAATAGACAAACATATTTTTTGTATGAATACCAGTTTTTTTGCACGCGGCACTAAAATTCGCAATCATTACGTGGTGGGAAAAATGAACGACATTTTGCGCACGGTGCATTCAACACTGCACACGTAGTTAGCTGTAATTCTTGTTAAAAACAGGATAAACGACGCAAAATCTCATACTAGCTTCAAATCTTCATAGAGATAGTACGACTTTATACTTTTTGTTCCCCTGGGATAATATTTTAAAATGTCTTCAACAGGTAAGTGTTTTAAAAAAATAAATAGTATTTTAATGTGATAGTTTATAATTCACTGTTATGCGAGAAAGGAATATGATACAGTTTGACTATGTAGATAAAAATATATTTTTTTAAATTTAGAAACGTAGTTTGTTTAACTATCAAAATTTTAACAACTTTAATAAGCATTTTGATATGATTGGAAATGTTGAAACTGAAATTATTGATTAAATTATTATATAGTCTATAGATATCTGAATTCTCTTACAAAATAATGTATTTCTTTTGACTTGTCACGTGTTAATATTAAGCAGCTGTTGTTAGAATTTGAACGGTTAAACTCCTCGTTTGAACTTTATGAAATATTGGAAATTAAAGGAGAACAGTTTTCTGCGACATTTAAAGCCATTTTTATTATTATTATTTATATCCGAATATACATGTAAATGTCAACCATGTATATAATTAATATTTAACTGGGAAACCTTGAATAGCATGGTTCGTGATGTTTTGATGTAAAAATCCATAATTCTGGGAACACGTTTTCTAACATTTTTGGCGGGAAATCGTCATTGCAGAAAAATTTCCTTAAGGCAGACGTAACTGGAATATCTGTGTCGTGTATTTTCTTGTTTTATACTTGAACATGACATGTTTATGTTGTAACCGGACTTTCAACTTAAAACAGATTTATTGAACTTAATCTCGCACTAAAGATTGATATTGATTTCCGGTTACAAAGATGGTTTAAATCAATACAGTTAATTATCAGGATAAGTATCTACTTTTGTTTTATGTAGGCACTTGGAATCCATTAAATAGACTTATTAGGTTGTTAAGACAGATTTATATTGGATGTTATTACATGAACATGTTGAGCTTATTGATTCTACAACTGCTATTGCGTTGAATCCAAATGAGGAAAAATCGTCACATAGGATCTGCTATCCGAATTTAATCTATAGAAAAAGGCTTGTCGAGGCCGAAGATTTGAGATATTGAATATTTACGCAGAATGATCTGAGGGTCATTACGAATGGATAGTCAAGTATTCTGTTGTAAAATAGCAGGTCCTTCTAGATAACCCCATTCGCATGGTAAAAGTTGTCTGAAAGGTTAGCATAAAATGGATGATTTGTGTGCAAATATCTTATGTAGAGTATGTAATAAAGTTATTTGATTTTAAGTTATTTTAGCGTTGCATGTTAACGACATCTCTCTTTTCAGAAGGTTGTGTAGCAACATGTTGCAATCAAACTGTAGTCGAATGCGGCTGTGGAACCGACTGCCAATGCGGAGAGGGGTGTAAATGTTGTCCAAAGAATAAAAGTTGCAGTTGTACAACAGGCGGCCAATGCAGTTGTGGGGATTCTTGTGCCTGTACCGACTGCCCATGCGCAAGTGGATGTGGGAAATCAAAGACCTCGTAGCATGAAACAGACAGGTGTGTATAAGGGTTCATTTTCGGTATCATTTTACATTTGTAGGACAAACCATTTTGCCATATGAAAAATCATAATAATTATATAAAAATGTGTTACTTGATCAGACATTTTTGAAGGTGTAATGTCTAAATTGACAACTGTTAAGATCACGTATTTGATATCTGCAGATCATTTTGAAAATTTTAATAAATAATTAAAATAATAATTAAATTTGCGTATCCTATGAATAATTGGTCCTTACTGTACTTTTCGTAAAATCTACCGACTTACAAAGGAATGCATTTCTAAACTTAAGACAAGTAAAAAATAATACGTATGTTGGTTGATGGAAGTTACAAAATTATATTTGTTTTTGCTTTAAGACTGAGGGTCGAACAAACACACATCATTCAATGCCGAAACTACGCCGTGGCGCTCTATTAGTAACACAGGTTGACACGATTTATCATCATATAAATACAAAAATACAAACAATAGAATGTGGGTCACACTTCCTTTGTTATATTTACTATATATGTACTATATTTGATCTAAATAGTTGTTTAATTCAAGTGTACATTTCAACAGCAAAGGTGAAGGCCAACACAATGAAAATAATTTTGAAAAACATCACACAAAAAACATCTAGAAAAACATTGTACATGTTTCTTTTCTTTTTGTAGGGAGGACAACATAAAGGCAGCTTACAGTTTGAATAATGCAGTTGTATATATATATATTACGCCATGGTTTTAATGATAATAGACAATGTTTTATTGTTAATATAATTATATATGATAAATTATATGAAATAAAACGAATTTAGTTAAACACAAATTGAATTAAATTGTCACTGGAGTCAACATATTATAGTTGATATATGTGATTGGTGAACACACAAACTTACCACTGGTACAAAATAAAAAAGAAACATTCAGCATAAACCCAGGATCATATGCAACGATCCATGTATTATTTTGTTAAGGAGTTCGTGGAGTCCAAGTCTGTTTTTTCATTTTGTCTGTTGGTTTGTTTAAAGTTTGTCGTGTCTCTTCTCCCATGGGTATTCCCCACTGGACTTGATATAGCATTACAGATGTGAATATAGAAATAATAGATGTTGTATGTTTGTCTATGAGATGGGCACCCAAAAGTGCAATTTGTAAACAACCCAACATCTACTGGGTAACAATGGTCAATAATAGAATAACCATTACACCGTATGGCAAGCAGTAAATCTAAGGCGCTAAAATAGAAAATGAATGAGCCATCCGATACGGTATTAAAGTATGTTTATTGACAATGTATTTTTTTATTATTTCGAGAGTCATGAATTTGAATCTTGTCTGTGAAGTATTCGACGTATTGGAATCGAAAGCTTAGCAGGAACAATGCAAATAGGAATCACACCAGTTTTTACTATCGGTAATTGGGACGTTGACCCATACCCATCCCCTGACAAAGCATTTTTTGTAGTTGTGTTAAAACCATATGTAGTTATTCTAAAATAACAGAATTAAAAATGATGCCGGTAGTTTATTCCGTAACTGACAGAAGGATTTATAAGCGTTCAGTTTTGAGTGAAGACGTGAAAATATATGTATGTCAAATTAAATTCGTGTTGCGTCAGAATTTTTCTTTTCCAGGCTTTCTGTCGAAAATTGAACATTTCAAAGGCTTTCTCAACAATGGACCTAGAGTAGCTATATCGATCCAATTATTCTAGAATAACCACACGTAATTTGTATGCCACCACAAAAAAGTGATGGTCGGGGGTAAAAGGGTGGTGTTATAGGTCCATGCTCCAAGCTCTTGTGGCTTTTTATTGGTTTTTATAAAGCAGAAGTGCCTCTCCTCTGTCATTTGCGGATATCCTTAGATATATATAGTTTGATACGGGGATCGAACCCATGGCCTACCGCACTCGATTACAACAACACCACTGTGGCGGTCCCCACCCATTTGATGTTTCAAGATTTTGGTTTCAAATAGTTTGTTTGTTTGACAAGAGTTTTACGCCGATTTCAACAATATTTCAGTCGTATCGCGGAGGGCAGTTTTAATAGTGGAGGAAGCCATAGTGTTCGGAGAAAACCACTGACCTTGAACAGGTAACTGACAAACCTTATCACTTGCGAAGCGAGTTAAACACATCCGTACAAACTAAGGGGCGAACTCTGGCCGTATAGGTCATAGGCTACAGTGATTTGTGCAGGTAAGTTTCAAATCAACTTCCTAGACACCTAGGCCACCCATGTCTCTCAAGATTTTGAAATTCGTAGTTGAAAGAAAATCTTATCATTGTCACGGAAATGTTTGTTAACAACTTGTTTAACCACAATACAAGAAGTATGGGCCTGTACATGTCAGGCGTTGTAGATATTGCTATTGTTATTGTGTTGTTTTTCCTTGGTGTCCATAGCAACAGATACTGCGTTTCACTTGACAATTTGCTATTATTTTGTTTAAGCGCTTGTTGACCTCTTGTGTAAGTTGTACGCCTAATTGTCTAATGGAGATGTGGTTCGGTGCCCTCTCAAATAATCAATGTTTACACTGAAATACGTGTAAAAAATACAAAAAACGCAGTTAACATTCGGAAGGCTAAAGAAGTGTTGCTGTAGAAAAAATCATATCTGGTTCATTGTTGTGGCGTTACGGGACCTGTAGAAAATTCGACTGTCATTCTGACTAGGGCTGTCTCATGGACAGTCATGCCGCATCTCTTAATTATATATACCAGCTTGATTAAGAGTAATTTGATTTTTTTCCTGTCTTTTATTTCCTGATAAAATTCACGTCTATCCGATTGTTAAGGTACTTGTTCAGGAGTTCTTGATCTTCACCCATTGTATGACAAACTCGGCCTGACTGATATGTCCATCAGCTACAAAATGTTAGAAACAGTTATAAAAAATGGATATTACCCAGCTTAAAGTAACCTCGTCTTTTTCTGGCATTTAAGTGTTTTTTGTAATGACCCTAAGGTAATTGGTTTTTTTTTTAATTTGGATAGTTTTTAGATAATCATTGATTTAAGCAAAACCTGCTCCTCATTATAGCAAGATGTTGTATCTCTGAACATTTTAAACTAGAGGCACTCAGGAGCCTGTATCGCTCACCTGACAGACACTTCTCTCTAGTCCTTGCAAGAAAGGAATGTTGTACAAAATTATGTCTCCAAAGTATTACACAAAAGATACTGAAGTGAAATTCCCTAGAGTCCTATTTTACAAGTTTGGCTGAGTCATGGATGCAGAACATAGCTTTTGAAGGACAATCCAAAAAATTTGCCAAAATGTCATATGCTAAATCAAGTTCGAATTTGGCAGCCTCATGCCAGACATAAATTTGGAAACGATTGTCTTAATGGTATTGACAAGAAGATATTTAAAATATGCTGCCCCCTTTTTCTTTTTTTAGTAACAATAGTCATCTTGATGCACGGAGATACTGGGCATAATTTTGGTAGAGGACCACAAAAAGACCTTATGCATTCAACTAAATTATGGTCGAAATTGGCTTAGTAGTTTCTAACAAGAAGACTTTCGAGTGAATTTCCCTTAGGGTTCTATGTTAAACTGTATTTATCTTTGCTTGGTTATTGATAGGGGATGCCGGATACGAATTTGGTAGAAATCCACCAACGGACTATTGGAACATCAAAGTTTGTTTGCAATTGTCTTAGTACATTTGTCAAGAACATTTTTGAGTGAATCCTATATGTTGACTTAGTCTGGTTAAGGCAGTTACCGTGGTAGGCGGGATATGATGCTGGACACAATCTTGAAAAAGTTCCATGTAAAGACTATTACACCAAAGTTGCAACTAGTTCAGAAGTTTTATATAAGAAGATTCTATGTGAATTAAACGTCAAAACAAAGTTATCCACTGGCGGGGATCTTTAATGGTACTAGGATGCTCGACACAATTTAAGTAGAATATCACCAAAGACCAATTCCACCAAAGTTTGGTTGCAATAGGCTGAGATATTTCAAATAAGGGCATTTTAAATGAATTATCCGTAGGGTCCTTTGTTAAACTAAGTTCATCTGTGGCGGCCACCTTGGTAGGCGGGATTTGATGAAGTACAAAATTTTGGAAGAGGACCATGTATCCAACACTGGCTCAGTAGTTTCAGAAAAGAAGATTTTTAATACTACCCCTCTTTTTCTATTTCTAGTAAAAGCGGTCATCTTGAAAGGCGGGCGGGGATGCTGGACTAGTTCACAAAAGTTTGGTCAAAGTTTATCGCGTGGTTTCAGAGGAAAAAATAGCTGTCGACAGAGGGAGGCAATGTGATGGCGAAATTTGACATCGATTTTAGGCGAGGTGAATTAAAAAACTAATTTTCCCTCTTTTAACAATTATTTAGACACATGATATGTTTTTCGTGTGTTTTTACATTGATACCTCAAACTATATTACCTACAGCGAGAGTGAGACACCAGGGTCTGATGAACTGTTACGAATTTGTGTTATTCTTCTAATCATTTGACTATTAGAGATATGGCGTTATCAAAAAGCAATCTTACATTGAAGGACATCACGGTTAAAAATTAAACCATTGCATTTCGATACAATCCATCGACCGCGAAATCTGTAATACTAAATCACCTTACCAGAGGCTCCCAGGAGCCTGCATTTGCTTACATGGTATTTCCCAAGGCATAGTTGACATGAAACCGTTCAATTTAACATCAGATCCATTAGAGAAAGCCAATTAGACAAGGTATTTTTATGAATATCTAATGTAGTTCTTAAATAAACGAAGTCAAGGTTAAGTAAGCCATCTTTTTTCTAGATGGGACCATCTTTTTTTATTCTGAAATGGACCCGCCTAGTTAATGAATTTCCAATAGGTTCCTATTCTCAACGCGGCTATCTTGGCTGACGGACGGGGTCAACGGATATAAATTCTGAAATAGAGCCTTCTAGTGATCATTCTACCAAAGATTGGTTACAATTAAGCGAGTAGTTCTAGACTAGAAGATTTTTTAATGAAATTTCAATAGAGTCCTATGTTAAACTTAGTTAAACAGAGGCGGCCATCTTGGCTGGCGGAAGGGGTCAATTCTGAATGGGGCCTACCTAGTGACCATTTCAGTAGTTAATTGATGGGTCATGTCTTGGATACAGTTCTTATTACTATTCAAACTAAATTTGGTGTCAATGGAGTGAATGATTCCAGATGTGAAGTTTTTAAATGAATATCCCTTAGGGTTCTTTTTAAAATAAGTTCGGTTGTGGCGGCCATCTTGATGGGCGGTCAGGGTCAACTTTGAAAAGGAATCACTTAAGGGTCCTTCCACTAAAGTTCAATTTTTAAGAAACCATCCCTTTTTTTTTTGGTCACGACTTAATAGGGAACCATCCAAAGCTTGGTTCAGATTAGCCCAACAATTTTTAAAAGAGAAGATAAAAATTAAAATTGTTGGCAAACGACGGACGAACTCCAAGTGATAAAAAAAGCTCACAAAGCCTTTTAGACCAGGTGAGCTGAAGAATAATTTCACTACTTACAATCTCTATCAAAGTAAAATATTATGAAAGGCATATCCGGATTTTCGCTGATGAATCTGCTACGGTCAACATCTAGATGATGGAATAGGGTATGAGCCTCCAGAGCGGTGCCTAAATTATCATTTAGCCAATCCTGTATAAACTCATCAGCTGTTATGTGGGTGTCGTCTGAAATACATCGAGCAAGACTTGCTCACATATGGAGTTTAAATTTGGAAGGCGGAGTTAACTACCCGGTATAGGTTTTGTTTTGTGTGTATTTCTGTGTTTGTTTCTCATTTTTGCATATTTTTGTCTTCTAATCAAAACTTTCAACAAATGTTGATTGAAATATTAATAGTTTTTGACTGTTGAAGTTCCATTACATACTGCAATATAAGGTGTTAATTTGTCAGTCTGACAAGTAACGGCTTTTCAGAGTTTTTTGCTATTTTAATAAGACAAAAAGAATTAAATAAAAGGGAGATGTATTATGATTGTCTATGGGAAATATGAGATGGTCATCCGAAATATTTAAATTACAAACTCGTACCTGTTGACCAAATTCCTTCTATAAAAGTCAAATATCCACACAATGAGAAAAGATGTAAAACAGATCAAAAACGTGCCCGTAATCAGAAATTTTCAAGGAGGTTCGACTACCCGCGAAGCGATCTTCACGGCCGTAGGTCTGGCAAAATCATGTAATTTAGCCATTCTTTGGCACTGTTTTGGCATTTCAGAAAGTCCTGTTTTAGTCTTTAATGGTCAAACTTCGATCTGAGTCGCGAGTTTAATAGTGCTTACTGGATTTCAAAGGGAAGGGGGGGGGGTCGAAACTTATACACTATAAAATAAGTAAATAACAAAGCATAAGAATGAGCACATTGCCTAGATGACAGGTTCATAGTTAGGGACAGGCGCGTAAAGTCTGTGACGGCTTAAACATGCCTGTGAGTGCTAAGCCTTTTCTAACTTATAATTCATGTAATTACAAATACAGCAAGAGAAAACTTCTTTAATGTTTTGCGTAAAACATGTTTTTTTTCCATTCGATAGTTATAAGCGCTCACAACGAAATAATAATGACTAACGATAGGCTACTAAGAGGAAAAGCAGGATATTTCAGCTTCGTCGGGTTTTAAAGAAATACAAATAACCATTAATTGTTTCACATAAGAATTTCGGAAGGACGTGGCTGTTTTCTTTTTGTTATTAATAAACAAACGTTTGAAATAAGAAATAAATAGTTTTAAATCATAAATGCGTCGTATCACATGTGCGTAGAAATATTGGTCAATTGGTAAATAAAACCTTTCTGTTAAATATAATTTATTTTTAGTGTCAGATCGTTCTATTTTTGTATAGTACAGGTAAACAACAACAAATATCTTGTATATGATCATGTCGTACATAATTATTTGAAAAGTAATGATATGGTGTTTTGTCAAGGAGACCACGCCACATATTTTCCAGAAGATATCAGAAGTTAAAAACCTAGAAGTGTCCACAAGGTCTTTCGGTTTAGAAAGGGTTAGCGCTCACCAACCGGTTCAACCCCGCCACAAACTTATGTGCATGTCCCAAGCCAGGAAACTGTACTCTAGTGAGATTCCTTGTTTAATTAGTCATTTTTGTAATTTTTTTCACCAATTTTTCAACAGATTAGGCCGAATATCGTGTTTTATGAATAGTTTCACATTTTGTATTTCGGGGCATTTTACAGCTTCCGTTATGGTATGGACTCTGGTTCGTTGTTGAAGGCCGTAATGGGGCGAGTTCTGATTTGAAATGGGCGCAAGCAACAGGAGGCAGGGTCACAAATAGTTTAGATTTAAACCTCGCCAAAGGAGGTTTGAATACAATGAAAATAACTAATGAAAGATACAAAGTATAAGTTATATCGGAAAGCGTATAATTTACTTAGAAATGTGCCCGAACAATAACAATATCAAACGAAATAACAGTAAAAGAAGTAAAAGAAGGTACTTCCCAAGAATTGTCGTATTGTGATAAGGCGCTATCGTCGTCGGGGTCGTTTTCGATGTTGACTTGTGTATACAGGTTGGTGTCCGGGTGATAACTTTTGTTCTAGTAAACCGATTCTTTTTATATTTTCGGACAGTGATTTTGTGTACTAGAGAAAGGTTGATAAATTTTGGGTGATCTAACCCTACCCGTTTCAATGGGTGGGGGACTAAAAAGGTTTTTTCTTATATTTAAATGTGGATTATATATTTTTTTGTCTAATTTTATAGGTTTTGATGGTTTTTTTCCAAACGATTTCCAATGAAAAATGCAACAAAATTTACTTCAGTTTTGGAATAAAGGGGTCAAAAGGAACACTGAACCAGCAATATTACTCTGTCAAGCATTTCACGGTGTCAACCAAATTACTTTTTCTTGACCACTACTGTGTCCAGCAAACTACTGTGTTTACACTTACCCAAATGTTCATTAATTTTTAATGGCAAAAACATCTGTCATCATCTGAAAAACCTATAATCCTAACCAACGAGACCGTGGTGCCGTCAAATCTATGAATATTGACTAAAGCTACTGATGAGAGTTTACTCCTTGCAACGCACATTTATCGTCATAATAATATATTATATTTTTGCAACATTGGTAGATTTGTATGAATAGTTTTCATTTATTATGTAAGAGGCTGAGATATGTAAAGATAATCACAGGGACTGGAAGTCTATTACATGCTTTAGAAAAAAAAATGGATAATCTGTATGGTGAAACATTAATTTTATTCACTTTGGCCACATAAATGAAAAATTAAGCGATATAACTTAGGCATCTGTTTTTCCTCAACATTTATAACTATAGTGCCTTAAATAAATACTTGTACGATTTATCTGTAATTAAAGGAGTAGGTCCACTTTGGCCGTAATTTGGCCCTAAAATTAAAGTATGTCCACTTATTCCAAAACATCACGTTTTAGTTTAAATTATGTTTATATTTGAGCAGCAAATCATTTTTGTCCAACTGATCATCATCATAACTGCAAAACTATAAGAAAAATTAGCATTTTCGTAAAAATGTCATATTTCTTGCATTTCGGGATAGTTTTGCTTCCAGAAAACAATGACCGCACCTCTTGACCAAAAATGTTTTGAGATAAGAAGTTGTATGAAGATA
Source organism: Geukensia granosissima (assembly GCA_032357055.1). Lineage (NCBI taxonomy): Eukaryota > Metazoa > Mollusca > Bivalvia > Mytilida > Mytilidae > Geukensia > Geukensia granosissima. Next base: position 1,195 of record JAULBM010004163.1, on the reverse strand, counting down.
AGATAAATGTCTCAACAAAAAAAATTTTGGTCGACATATGCGGCCAAAGTCATCTGTGCTAAAACACACACAAAAATGGCCTAAAATCGGTCTTATTGGCATTTTTTTTCTATTCTGAAGCTGATTTGTGATGTCATAGTGACGTCATCATTGATGTTATATCCAGAGCAGTGCGTGATATTTGTTGGTAGGGCATATTTCAATATTTTACTACAATATCGCAGTTCAATTTTAAAAATTTATTTTTCATGGAATCGCAAGGCCAAAAAACGACCCTAACTGAACCTACTCCTTTAAAGTACTTACTATTCAAATCAAAACTGAGGAAATTGTTTTTATTCTTCTTTTTAATCTATTAAAACTTAGGTTGATTTCAAATGTGTCATGTGGCGTACATGTATGTGTATTCAAGACTTTAATTTATCGAAATGGGATATTCAAAGGTTAAAACAATTAATAATTTCAGTCGCCTTTACTTATCATTACTTAGTGAGCGAAACAGGCTCAGACTAGCCTCTGTTTTTTTTATTTTCGACAGCAGATAGTGTCAAAAGTTGTTGTGGGGTAAATGTATCCTTTGAGGAAATCTGTCATTCCCTTTTACACTATTTCACAACAATATCTAGCAAATAAGATCAACTTACATTTGGATTATTCCATTTAATATAATGTGGCAGATCTGTTTAATTCTGATCCATGCCATCCAATATTATGGAATGGTATTCTTTTGGCCTCATTTCTGCCATTCCACATCTCATATAATAAGCTTCTGTCTCCATCCTGCAAAGTTTCAAGTTGCTTTATTTTCTTTTATTGTATAACAACGTTATATTTCAAATTAAACGTATCCAAAAGTTTGCATGCAATAGTTCCACATTATTGTATAGCAACAAACCAAGCGTAAGCGTGCAATATTTCACGATATTGCATTCAGTGCAATATTCCTCTGAAAAATGCGACGCCATTGATGTTTTTAGCATTTAAACAATTTTGCCACACAGTAAAAGGGTTATTGCACGAATATTGGTGATTATTATGCTTCCTGTAAGTTTCTTCTTTAATAGTAATGAATGTGTTATAACGACATATACAAACAAAGAAATACATAGGGTAAGCAAACTATGCCTGAATAGTACACGCACTATGCTTAGTAGGCGGGGTTTAATACCTGTCAGTCAACGATAGTCACGTGCAG
>JAULBM010004152.1:0-11911 GCA_032357055.1 Geukensia granosissima | reverse complement strand
TCTTTGTCACAGCGAAAATAAGCTTCAAATTCAATTAGATTTAAAAGTTTAATTTTTAAAATAATATTATTGTTGATAAAGTTTATTTGCATGTGTTCTTTAAAATTTAAGGTTTATTAGTTACGTGCTTACTGCCGGGCACTCCGGCTTCCTCCACAAGTAAAACTGACCGGCGCGATATGCCTGAAATATTGTTGAAAGTGACGTTAAACCTCAATTAAACAATCAAACGAACTGAGATAAACGATCAGTAAATTCAAATAGAAATAATTAATTAGTTATTCAATGGTGTGCATTACAATATCATACGAAAGAGGTTATATATACATTTTGAGAAACTTTTAATTTACAAACGTAAATATAAATTATAACATATATCATGATAAATTTCTCCTTTTGAGGAAGATATGAGTTCTTTGTCACAGCGAAAATAAGCTTCAAATTCAATTAGATTTAAAAGTTTAATTTTTAAAATAATATTATTGTTGATTAAGTTTATTTGCATGTGTTCTTTAAAATTTAAGGTTTATTAGTTTCGTGCTTACTTCCGGGTACTCCGGCTTCCTCCACCAGTAAAACTGACCGCCGTGATATGACTGAAATATTGTTTAAAGTGGCGTTAAACCCCAAACAAACAAACAAACAATTAGCAATATCTGGAAACCTTGTTTTGACAAGAGTACTGTAATGTGATTCCTAACATTGTAGGCGTATTGTATATGAAATACGGTAATACAAGCTTATAACGACATGGTAAACAGTGTTTACTTTTGAATATGGTTTGATACCCGATTTTAAAATCCCATTACAAAAACAGACCGCGATAAATAAAAGTGTAGTAGGGTATCTGATCACAGCCACTTTTCACAATTATTTGGGGGTTACTAGACATACTTACCCGCTGAATTGTATTTTAGGGTTACTACCACACTTTTCCACTGATGGGTAAGTGTGGATAAAAACTCTCAAATAAAAGAGACAAGCGCCTCTGCACATTAAACGATAGTTAGAAACTACTTTGGGACTTCTGTAAGTGACAAAAGATTTAACCAAAAGTGATAGTCTATAATTTTTCCTTAACAGAAATTATTTTTTTGCTGAATCTTGGACAAAAATGATTTGGCTGGTAAAGTAATAAAAAATGCTCGCCTTTTTCACGGGAGAAACAAATACAAGTATTCTTGTTGACTGGTTGGAATGAAAAGAAGGTCATTTTGTTGTTTTTCAATTGAACAGGAAAACAAAGCTCGTCCTTTGCGCTCTGTAAGAAGATTAAAACCAACATATTATAAAATAAATTTATGTTTACTAACGTTGTTTCTATGTTATGCTACAAAATGGAAATGCAACATGTCAAGAATAAGGTGAATGTTCGTAGCGTCGAGGAAAGAATAATCTGTGTTTTTGCTACAGAGAAGATTATCGTAATTTTCATAGAATTACACTTCCCAGCAGTGACTAGAAAACAAAGAACTACCAAAACATGCAGGATGTCGGCTTTGTTAGGTTTGAAATCTGTAAGACATTATACAATGTTTATGTTTCCATGTTCATTGCAATAAGCAATATTTTTGATTACTTTTAAAAGTGTCAGTCAACATAAGAATCATACAAAGAAGTAAGTACGTTAAGCCCCATATTTGGTCCAAAATTTAGATTTTGTGACACATTAATAAGTTGTTGTAAAAATGCTGTTTAATAATCGTCTTCTAATAATTCATTACTTTTTCTTGTATACTTTTCGTATTTTGACAAAATGAAAGTGTATATTTGACTTTAACATTTTCGGTAAAAATACTAAATTTTTTAGGTGTTTTGTTCAAAATAGATATGATCGCATAAAAACATCATTTTCGCCAAACATTTGAACTTGATAGATCTTTAATTTTACAAAGTTTGGTTGTGATGCTTTTGTGCGATCTATATTAAAATCGACAAAGTACTTTCAAATATTGCATCAACTTAATTAATTGTGGTGGTTGATGGTTTTTAACGTCCTACACAGCAAATTAATGCTCTCAGTCGGACGGTCCCTGATGGAGTTTTCAGGTATTTGTGTATCTTGTCGTTGGAACGTTGATTGGAATAATTTGGTCAGGAGGTTACTAGGTTAAGTTCTTGTATCTTATTCGACTTGAACTGTCGTTGAATATAAATTGCGTCGGTTTGATGACTTGTTGTAACTTGCTGGTTTTGTTGAACTACAACGGCGCTTTTCATGGCCATGGTGCCGAACAGAGCAGACCGGTTTAGCTGTGAAGTGATTTTCATGGCCGCGTCCTACCTCAACACACTGCAGCAGGGCTGGTTGCCAGTGGGTCACTGCGTCGAAGGCGATGTAAGGAGTTGGTCATTACTTCATCTCTCCACGTTGTACTAAGGTCGAATTTCCTGCTCTGCAGCACGTGTTGCTGCTTCGACGACAGCTACGTGACTGTGACTTAATTAATTTCTTGGTATTTATAGCATGTTCTTTGTGTCATGTGACCATCGTAGAACTAATTAAACTAAAAATTCTGTTGGATTATCTTGTTATAGGCATAATTCAATACAAATATATAAAATAATAGGTATTAGCCAATTTTCATTTTTAGCCAAATTCTTGGGCCAAAAATCGGGCTTAACAACCCTCGTCCTTTAATACTTCCTTGGAAAACTTACATATGTTTTGTATTTTGATATGTTTGTATATATTGATATAAATTTCAAGATTATTTTTCTTTCATCTTCTTGAAATGTATAACTTACATAGACTGCACTCTGAAAATTCCAACGGGAGGATAAATTATTTCAGAGTTAATTTTTTTATAGTGTTTTGAGCAATTTCGTCTTGAGATAGACGTTTGCCAAAACAATTTGCTATTCCAGAGTGTACCTACTTTGAAATGAGTTGTATACGAATTTTATAAATATGTAGCTTTGTAAAGGGTGTACCACTTCAGGGGATCTGAATGGTTCTTATGTGGTCTGCGACTAGGTTTACTGAACTCAGGACAACGCGGAAATGAATAAAAAGTCTGAACAAATACAGTTAAAATAGGGTATTTTGGTATTTCACACTTCGTTTTTGCTTTGAAATTGGAAGTGGCGATAAAGATGTATTTAACGAAGAGAACTTTGGAGGGGGAGATCGTTTAGTCCTTGTTATAATGCCATCTCCCCATCTTGGCTGAATCACAGGTAAGAAATTCCGGAGTTTGTATTTCTTAAGATAATCTACGTCGTCATCTGGTTCCGGATCACCAAATAAATTAGACTTCCTAAAAGGATTAAAGTTTTCTTCGGAAAGTTTATAAGACCCAGGTCGTTTATACTCTATTGGCTTTTTGGTCAATGGATCTTCGTAAGTACTCAGATCGAATGGTTTGAATTGATATTCCTTGTATTGGTATTCTTGAATCGACATTTTAGGTAACGAAGAAGGTTTATATTCCTTATACTGGTATTCGTGAATCGGCATTTAGGTAACGACGCAGATTTTGTTGTTGCTTTTTTTTCAACTACTTCTTCTTCTGGCGACACAAGCTGCAATTTTTTTCATAATTCGGATTTTGTGACTTCAGGTATTCGTGTTGTTCTCTGTTAATGTAATTCTGTTTTTATTATTTGTATTTGTACTTCCTCACTTCTTCATACTGCCGAGGTTTATCAAGAACTTTATGGTATTCATGCAGTCTGGTATATTCATGAACACGCTTGTGAGAAATGTACGTGAAATGTATAAAGTTTATATTCACACAATCATTAACTCACAAAATCGTAGATCTGACGTATATCTTTCATCCTGAAATAGCAAGAGATGATAACCTTATAAAATATTAATTTTCTAAAAAAGTTGATGGGTATCCTTAAAAGGAATCTGTTTGTCAACATCGTATTGGGGTTGTATCATTAGTGTTTTTGACTATCGTCACTAGACCGGCAATCAAACGAACTAAATGAGACAATTAAAAAGAAATGTCATAGTCCGAACCGTTTTTAAAGGGAGTAAGTTTTCAATGTGAGAATTCCGAAATGGGATGAAAATGTGTGTAATACGCCTTCTCCTAACTTCAGGCCCATGTGCCTTCAATAATGAACCAGAATCCATACCAATAAGGAAGCGGTAAAAGGCCCCCAAATTACAGAAAGTGCAATTTTTTATAAACACGACAATCGGCGCACCGGTAATCTATTGAAAAAAAAACGAACGAATAACAACAGATAATATTTCAAAAAACGACAACCGCTGTATACTCTTGATAATTGTAATTCATAATATATACACTTCATAACCTTTAGTAGAATCATTTCTGTTAAAGATTCGAAAATTTAAAAAGGAGAAGGTAAACAAAAATGGCAAACAAATGACACGTATTCGGTGACTGGCGAACGGTAAAAGAACGACAAAATGATGGAGGATGATAATGATGACATAGTGTTGTATCCATGGTTCTTTGATCCCGAAAAGCAGGTGCTGTTGGAATATTGCCAATATATGAATGTTAAGTTCAAAATGGGGAATTTTTTTTTCTGTGCTATGCGGTCCTCACTGGTTCTGACAGTTGTATATTCAGGATGTAGTGATTCAATTTTGATAAAAAAAAAAAAGAAGCAACTTCTTACTAAATATTCGTAGATTACTGAGAGTTTTAATAAAGTATACTTATGAACAAGGCCAGCAAGAAAAAAAAAACATCACAGAATCACAAAATCGAGTTTTGAATTGCAATGAATTATTCATGATTGAAAAGGGTACAATAATAACAAACTCTGCTTTATCATACCATTATTTTTAACTTACGTACAGAATTCTCCATAAACAATTATCAACACAACTAAGCGATTAGGTTTGTGTAAATAGGAAAAAAAAACAAAACTATAGGTTCTGCTCAATTTATTCTATTTAAACTAATAAATGCTTTGTTTTACATATGTATTAACATTGTCAATCAAATGAAAAGTATACATTTAATCAATTGACTATATATATCCCATGAATTAACCCTTTTAAAATATATCTGTCGTACACGAAAATAAGGAGATCGATGAAGACGATCCCTCACGAGGTAGAACAAAAATCCAAAAACATGTAGGGCCATACAAAAATCAAAGCGATTTATACGAATTATAGGTCCAGACAATCAGGAAATCATTAGCTGAAATTGTTACAACCTGTCCAGCAGTAGTTTAATTTATAGGAGATTTAAAACCAGTTTACCCATCAATATATAAGGAAACTGGTAGAGGAATTGGGAATTCAACAACTTGTAGTACACATTAATGCAGTCCTCGTTTCTGCATGTATAAACAGGTCGGACATTCACTTAAAAAGATTTAATACAAATGCAAGGCTGTCAATGTAGAGTGGATGAAAAATTCTATGGAAACATTACATCTAAAGCATAAAAATTTAAAACGTATCCCACGACTCTGACTTCATTCTTTGTTAGACTATTAAAATTGTTTTGTTGGTACATATATGAAAACACTTATCTCTACTTTGCACAGAAATTCATAAATTTGGCAATGCATCTCGTCTTTCCTCACGTTAATTTACAACACAGTTTTAAATCGTCGGACATACTGTGTTTGGTGACCTCTCGTGTTGATAGGCTTGATGTCTTATTATCAGGAATATCATTATGAGCTCGCTTTCAGTAACTGCGAGCATTCATTAAAGAAGATGTATTACCTATTTGCGTGCATTTTTGTTGAGTTTATTTTTTGTATTTTAGGTACCCTCTAGTCGGACTGGATGAATTTCTGTTTGATTTTTATAGTTCGCCTTTACTGATTTTGTTTTCCTCAAGTTTTTCCTTTGACAACAAGTTGTAAGAGTTTAAGATCCAGCAAAACTCCAACACATGTCTGCTGTGTCTTTGCTGTGGATTTCCTGTTAATGCCTTTGTTTTCTTGGATTTTTTAACACTTGATGTCGGGTGTAGGGGTCACACTAAACTAGTCTAATCGCAACCCATGTCTCGTGTACCTGTCTCAAGTAAGGAATAGTGGTCATGGTCATACGTTTTTTTACATGTACATGTTTATAACATTTATGTAAGAACAGTATTATTTTACATATACACGTTTTTATTATTTGGGGCGATTTAGAGCTTTTCACAAAGAGTAGTATTCCATCCTTGTTGAAGGCATTTTAGGACCTTAAGATTTTCATTTTCCTAGTTTCCATAATGTCATCATATGACCTCATAACTGTTGAAATCTCATATGTAGGTTTGTTATTAAAACACTGTGTTCATGATGTTCGACATCAAGATTTTATTTAAGCTCCATTAGGGTAATGAACGACAAAAACAGAGGAAACGTGTTTCTCTCTTCCACCAAACCAACAAATAAAACCAGCATCTGCTGTGAAATGAACAAATGTATATAATTCTTACTACTTGGTACCTCTGAATGTTTCTTTTCAAAGAAATCTGTGATGCAATGAGATACATTCACTGTCATAAAAAAAATAAAATGTAAATTGAATACATAGTTCTAACCTCATTTAGTTAAGACTGAAATGCATTTAACATTTTGATATGTTTAGCAAGATGAATCTAAAATAGAGAATGTGATACAGAATCAACGCATGCTTACCCAATAGCTTTGTTTGTCGCAGGAAATCCACAAACCATTAGAAAGACTAAGGTCACGGACAACCTTTTTACTGCGGTAGTACAGATAATTTATGACTAAAGACTCGCATTTCAGAAGAAGGCCACCAACCATAATCAGATAACGAGTCATAGGAAAGCTGCCAAACACAAACGGAAGACATGCAGGTCACAGCAAACTCACCTACCTGGAGGAAAGAATCAGTTCATGATCAAAGATTCACTACCTGATCACAGGAAACCAACCAACTGTAAGCAGACTCAAATTTGGAACTGCCACATTTTTACATCTTACAACTCCAATTGACTCCTGTTGTTTTGCTGCTAGGAACCATTCCAAATGATAACAACTAAGAATTTTTTCTCAAAATTAGAATGGTCATATCTTAAATTATGATTGCAACAGACATTATGTCATTAGTTCATGGTAGCTACGTTCTTTTTCAAAGACAATTTATATTATAAGGTTGTATTGCCATATTTTATAATTTTAAGATCTGTGAATGCAATCTATCATCTGATTGCGTTATAATGGTGCCAGGATAAGATAAGATAGCATCGCTGTATGTCCAGGATATTTACCGAATTTGGAATGCCATATTTTTTAATCTTAAGGTTTCAAACTTTTGCATAAATATTTTAAATCTGCTTTATATGGTTTGCGCTTTCAGACTTGAAAATCATGAAAGTTACAACTAACATATTTGTAAATCTTATGACTCCATATGATTGAAATTGATTCCATTTGTGTATGGATTCTACGTATTTGTTCAAAACATATGACATATATATAGAGAAAAGTTACAAAAGTTGAACTGTTGTTTTTTAAATCTGAAAATCCCCATGTGGTTGAAAATGATCTTGATTTGTTGTAAAGTAGTTTATTAGAAAACAAAAATTTGGAGATAATTTTCATAAAAACAACCATTTTCATGTTTGAAGAAATAAAAATTCTATATGACCTTGGAGTCTAGGTCCTTAGAAAGTGTGTTATAACAATCCAACTTCATTACAGGTTTCATTTGTAAATCTAGAACTGTCTGAGAAACATTAACATTGACATAACCTTCCATGTTGAAAACTTTTCCCTCAATGACCTACAGATCAAGTTCAATTAAATTTTTCATAACATGCCTGTTATATCTATGCAACATCATAACAAGTTATTTAGATCATGCTTCATCTCTTATTTTTATATTGTTTCTGAGAAAAAAACTTAAAAGTAGCTTTCAGTGATAAAAATTATTACCTTGACTGGCATTGAGGTCAAGGTCTTTAAATTCAGGAGCATATGATGCACATGGTCCCCCATACACTATTCTGTTGGTTATTAATGTCCTCTAAAGCAAAGATATGCTTTTGAACAGTATCTCCCTAAGTTAAAGGTGGATTACAGTTATTTTACATCAAGATATTTTTGAACAAAAAATAGTAGATACATGTGCTGCATTTTAACAGAGAATTTATGAACAATACGCTAATAGTAAATTTCAAAATCAAGCATAACTGTATTTTTGCTAAAACAGGACTTAATGGAATTTTCATTAAAATCTTGTCTACAATCATGGCTTACTCTATCGAAACCAAAGTTTATATGAATGGTTTTAATGTCAACTTTACCTTGGCAACTGTATAACAGGAGAATGAATACAGGCTCCGAGTGGATTCAGGTTTTTACTCATCATCACGTAAATATAGGTCAAAGTCAGCATCAAAAGCATGCATTGCATTAATTTGTCATCCCTAAATGCATCATACAAACCAATATGGTTGTTTTGGGACATGTCAGTAAGCTCGAATGGACATTTAGTATGATTCCTTACCGAGTCAATTTATGCATTAAAGACAAGTCAAAGTTAACAGCCGAAGCGAGCATTAAAGTTGATATCCATAGATGTATCATACAAACCATACTGTTAATGTGGGACATGACAGGAAGCTGGATTGGACTTAAAAAATATTTCCTAACAGAGTCATTTATGCATTAAATATAGGTCAAAGTCAGCATCTGAAGCATGCATAGCAGTTGTCATCCATAGATGCATCTGGTACATTGTATTATAAAATGGTTGATGAGGTATATACCAGTAAGCAGGGATGGATTTTGACCTTCCTACCTCTGGCATTGTTTGCCAACAATCATGGAATCACTCAGCAGGTGAGATAAAAATGAATTGTATGACAAATGATAAAATATGCTGTATGAATCTTAGAATCGTAATTAATGTATAGGTAGAATCATATAGCATATTTTCAGTATTCACACTTCCATTTGGCCCTATGTTCTGCTTAACTCAAAGAAGTATACCTTTTGGGTTTTAGAATAAATTGAATTCTAGGACCAACTTTAAATTCCATATTGTAAGAGAGCAAACAGGTAACTTTATAACACTAACACAGCCCAAGATATGGGGTTCTGATTAAATTCATTCCTAGATGCAGCATGCAAACCAATATGGTTCATGTGGGACATAACAGTAACTAGAATGGACTAAGTTTCCTCACAGAGTCATTCATGCTTTAAATATAGGACAAAGTCGGCATCCGAAGCATGACCAAAATCAGAATTTCTTAACATTTTACTAAACCCCAAATCATATTGTAATTACTGACCTTTCTACACCGCATGTCCAGTCATTTCTGAGATTTTCCTTGACATAAATGGACATACTGAAGCCTAAAATAAAATATTGTTTGTTTGCTGTTTACTGACCGACCCTGAAAAATCGGCCCTACTGTAAAAATTTTATTGTGCCTATTTTTTAAATATTTTTTTTATTCGATCCGGATATTCTGGTTACTGCCGGTATCAGTTTGTGATTAGATCAAATATCAAGTTTATGTTTTTGGTGTGTATTTATTATTTTTTCTGCAAACCTTCATCAAAATAAAATATTTTTCCTACCTACCGATCCTACACTCTGAGATTTCAGTCTGAAACAGCAAACAAACATATTTTTAAGGTAGGCCTGATAGAGGGCATGCAGTAAACAGGGTCCCCATTATAAATAAGCATGTGCATTTTGTAAGACATTAACTAGGAGACAACCAGTACGTTTTCTTCTATTTCCTACTTTAAATTAACATACCACCTTAATTTCATTTGAAATTCTTAAATGCCCTTTCAAAATCGAACTATTAGACAGCTTTAAAAGTTTAATGAATAGAAAATATCAGGACACATTTAATGTAGGGTAAAGGAACTAGAATGCTCCATATCAAGCTATTCTGAACTAGGAAAACAGACAATATTCCAATTGGACTTGATAAAATTCTGAATTTTGCCGATTCTAATACATGTAAGTGCCCGTTTTTTTTTAAAGTGCCTGGGCACTTAACACATGGAATACAGTATCTATAATGCAGTAATGAAAACAAGATCATATCAACTCAACTGACTTTAATAAAATATATAATGAACCACTTGTGTTTTTATTAAGCACTTTTATGACATAACAAATTTACAGTCGCTCAAAACTTAACACAGTCACTGCATAAATTACCTCATCCAAACATAACAACTTTCTCTAGAACTCATTTTTCTTTCATGAATATTTACATAAGACCTTTAGTTATTGTATTCATGAAAATGAAATGATTTGGAATCATAAACCACTTGAATATCAGGCCACTTCAAGTTAATTTCTAGTTATTCCGATTTTTGTGAAAAAATTAGGTGCAAAAATTTTAATATTTTTTCTGAAAATGGTAAAATATAAAGCCAAAGCTTCAAAATTGATGCAGAAAGAGCAGTTTATAATTTTTTTATCCTTTTTATATATTTTCAGGAGGGAGCAGGGATATTTTTTATTTAATTATGTAGGAAAATTGATGAAAATTTTCAAAAATGTGTTAAAAAATTAAGCGAGTAAATTTAATTTGGAGTGGCCTCAATTTTTTTTCATGTTAACAATAACACAACTTATCAAAGTATTTCAAGACAGGCATATCTAACATTTCACATTACTAGACATTGATAAACTTTAAATTTACCGGTAAGTAGTTCAAATACTGCATATTCACCTAAATGAAAAGATATAAACATGGAAATGAATGACTTCAATGTACTTGAGATAAAAAATATTTTTTTTATAGACATCATTACCAATAATATAGCAAAATATGAACTAAAAAAATAATTTGTAATACCAAGTCACTGTATAAATTATTTAACTGTTGCAATGTCAAAGTAATTATTTTCAAATAGATGTTGTCCATTTGAAAAACATCTTAATCAACTTCATTTTCAGTGTGTCAGTGGGACTTCCAAATGTCCTGAAATGGAGCCCATAATAAAACTTATTGATAAAAATTGGGTCCAGTACAATGAAGTGATATTGAAAACCAATGATTTATTCAAGAGTACTTCAGGTCGGAAAAAATATTGACTGTACAATTATTTCTTGGTATAAGCTGTTACCATTCTACTAGCTAATTTTAAATGGCCTAGTTGAAATTGTTCAATTGAAGAAAATACAAAAAGTGTAAAATCCCACAAAAAACAAAGGGATGTGAGCTTCATTATAAATTGCCATATTGAGTTGTCTTAACAACCAAAAAATAATTTATTTTTAGATAAGAATTAAAATAATTTTGGGCATCAATATTCTTGGCAGAAAAAAATCATGCATGACTAATATTAACAGTTAATCAATCTTTTTTTCTGTGCTCCTCCATTTTTTCTAAGAGTTTGTCTGCGTCTTCACCTGTCTTGACACGTATCAACATTGGAACCGGTTTACTGGGGTCCGCCTTCTTGTCAACAGGAGGGTTTGGAACACATACCATACTCACATTGTTTTTACCCTGCCTCTTTAATGGTATTGAAGGAGACAGTATGATGTTCAAGATAATATTTCCTGCAAAACATAAAATATTACATCTTAAAATAAAAACAAGTGTGGACACTAAAATATCTCACCTCTATTAAAAGCTTTGCCCCTATAAATATGAGGACATACCCAGTCATATTACTTAATACCATTAGTGCATTTAATGACTGATGTGTTCACAAACTTACCGGTAACCTAATTTATTGATAAATTGACAAATGAACTTAAATATGAGATCTTTAAATTTTACCAAGTAACTCAACTATGAAAATGAGGTCAAGGGCACATGAAATAGGGTTGTCCTGTCATGCATCAATACTAAAAAAGACCTAATAATACAAACTAATCTAAGTGTCTGAACTTAAACTTAGAATAGAATGTGTCCATGGGACACAGATGTCCCCGCCAAAGATGATAATGTTGTTGTCAAAAGTTATTGAACGGAAACCTCAAATTTGATGAAATTTGGTTATTTCA
>JAULBM010004141.1:0-11911 GCA_032357055.1 Geukensia granosissima | reverse complement strand
AATAATAATGGAGGGAAAACAGATCTAGATCTAGAGGATCAGCATCAGCATCTTTTGGTGAGTCCTTTCTGATTTCATGGTAGCAGAGCGAAACAAATATGGCAAGTCATGGTAACTTCAAGAATCCACCTATATTTGATCCAAAGTTTAGGACATATGAGGCTTGGAAAAATGAAATAGAAGTTTGGAAATTAGTAACTGAGCTTAAACCAGAAAAACAAGCACTAGCAGTATCTCTGTCCCTTACAGGAAATGCAAAAGAAGTAGCAATGGAAATAAAGGCTGCTGATTTAGCCAAGGACACAGGCATGGACACCTTGATAAAAGAATTGGATAAAGTCTTTCTACGTGATGATAAAGACAAAGCATATGAGGCCTACAGAGATTTTGATATATTTAGAAAATCAGAGAGCATGTCAATGACAGATTACATTGTAGAATTTGACAAGCGATATTCAAAGTCCAAAAAGCATGACATGGCATTGCCAGAGGCAGTTTTAGCTTTCAAACTCCTTGACAATGCTGGATTATCCACCAAAGATCGACAGCTAGCCCTAACAGCATCATCAGATCTTAATTATTTGTCAATGAAATCTGCACTACAACGCATATTTGGAGATGGGGCATGTTCTGGAGGATCAAATATTGTTACAAATGCTATCACAGTAAAACAGGAACCAGTCTTTTTCACTCAACAAAAAAGGTTTGGAAATAAACAAAGAGGCACTAATCCTTTAAACAAATTTGGTAAAAGAACAAAATGTGCAATATGTCAAAGTCTATTTCACTGGGCAAAAGACTGTCCGGATCGTAATAATGCTGTCAAATACACAGAGTGTGATGAAGACACAGTTGAAAATTGTAATATAACCCTCTTTACAAAAGACCAGCCCTCTGTAAATGAGATATTTATGCTTGAATCTTCTGGGTCAGCCGTAATAGACACAGCTTGTACTAGAACAGTATGTGGCAAAAGATGGTTTAAAAAATTTGAAGGGGAACTTAATCAGGACATTCCTACAGAAAAAAGTAACAGAACTTTCAAGTTTGGAGATGGTAAAGTAGTACATTCTTTTAGCCGTGCCACATTACCTGCAAAAATAGGCCATACCTATTGTAATATTGAAACTGAAATTGTTGAAGCCGATATTCCTTTGTTATTGAGCAAATCATCACTTAAAAGGGCAGGAACAGTATTGGATCTAAAGAATGATAAATGTTCCATGTTTAATAAACCAGTTAACTTGGAGTTTACATCTAGCGGACATTACTGCGTTAATATATTAGGATCCAATAAAAGAACAGATGTAGGACAGGAAGTATTGGAAGTAAAAGAAATAACTAATTTGTCAGAAGAAAAAAAGTCAGTTGCATTACTGAAACTACACAAACAGTTTGGACACGCCTCTTATGACCGGTTGGTGAAATTGTTAAAAAACTCAGGATTAACTGATTGTAAGACATTAAAAACTCTTCAAATAGTTTGTGAAAACTGTGAAACTTGTCTGGTAAACAAGAAACCTGTACCAAGACCTGTGGTTGGTCTTCCTTTGGCCACAGAGTTTAATGAAACTGTTGCTGTTGATTTACATGAACTGGAACCCAATGTTTGGTATCTTCACATAATTGATGAGTTTACACGATTTAGTGCAGGAAGAATAATAAGGTCTAAACGGTCATCAGAATTTGTCAAGAAATTTTTGGAATGTTGGATTGCAGTACATGGCACACCAAAGTGTTTATATAGTGACAATGGAGGTGAATTCAACAATGCACAGGTACACGACATGGCTGAAAACTTCAATATCGAGGTCAAAACTACAGCAGGATATAGTCCCTGGAGCAACGGATTACTTGAAAGACACAATAATACACTGACAGAAATACTGTTGAAAGTAAAAGCGGACAAAAATTGTGATTATGAGACCGCTTTAAATTGGGCTCTTATGGCAAAAAACTCCTTGAATAATGTTCATGGATACAGCTCGTATCAATTGGTCTATGGTAGAAATCCTAATGTACCAGGCATTTTGACCGACAAATTACCTGCACTAGAGGGCACGACATACAGTGATATTGTTGCAAAACACATTGAAGCGTTACATTCAGCACGGACAGCATTTACAGAGAGCGAATGCTCAGAGAGAATTCGTAGAGCACTTAGAAAACAAGTTCGTCCAAGTGGAATCAAATATCAAACTGGGGACAAAGTTTATTATAAACGTAACGAAAGTAAGGAATGGAAAGGTCCTGGTAAAGTGATTGGACAAGATGGACAAGTTATCTTCGTTAGGCATGGTGGAATGCTTATAAGAGTCCACCAATGTAGGCTCATGAAAACTTCATTAGAAAGTCAGAACACTTTTGCTGAACAGAATCAACCAGATGAAACAACAACTGACACACCTGTTGAAAATAATGAAATGTATAATGGACTTGATGAGAGCGACGATGAAGAACAAGAAGTGGATGATAATGTACCTGATGATAACTCAGATGTGCAGGCAACAGGCAATGATAATGAATTAGGCAATAAAGATGTAAAGATCAATGTAGAGACAGGCCAGGTGGTTAAATACAGAAATTATGAATCTGGTGAAGAATGTGTAGCTACTGTAATCAGTAGAGCTGGTAAAACAAAAGGTAATAACAAAAACTGGTTTAATTTAAGATACTTGGAACCGGAAAACATGAAAGGAGCAGAAATTTCGGTTGATTTAAGTAAAGTTACAGAATTGAATGTGATTGATGAAAAAAAAGCTGAAGAGGAACATGAAGACAACCAAGAAAATGTTATGGTTATTAATGATGTCTCCTTCAAAGAGGCAAAATTAAAAGAGCTAGAGTCCTGGAAAAAAAATGGAGTTTATATAGAACAAGAGGACAGTGGAGAGAAATGTATTTCTACTAGATGGATTTGTAATCTAAAAGAGACACCTAGTGGGACCATCCAAAAAGCTCGTTTAGTTGCTAGAGGTTTCGAAGAAAATGATAAAGATAACATTCAAAAAGATTCCCCTACATGTGGATCTGACTCCCTCAGAGTTGTTCTTGCCACATTGGCACAAAAAGGATGGAGTCCACACTCAATTGATATCAAAACAGCATTCTTGCAAGGTTCAGAAATTAGTCGTGAAGTTTATATAAAACCGCCAGCAGAAGCAAAAACTAAAGGCATTATTTGGAAACTTCGAAAATGTGTGTATGGACTCTCAGATGCATCTCTAAGTTGGTACAATAAAGTCAAAGAAATTTTAGGACATTCTGGAGTAGAAGTATCACGTTTGGACCCTGCAGTTTTTCTTTGGAAGAACCAACAAGGATATGTAGAAGGTTTAATTGCGTGTCATGTTGATGATTTTCTCTGGGGAGGCTCTTGTGAATTTGAAACTCAAGTAATAGGAAATATCAGATCAAAGCTTTCAGTAGGCAGAGAAGAAAATGGATCATTCCCCTATGTAGGAATAGAAATTGCACAAATAGAGAAGACAATAACTTTGAAACAAATGGCTTATCAGGAAAATCTACAATTAATTGATGTGGACAAAGATAGACTGTCTACCAAGGATGCAATTTTGAATGAAAAGGAGAAAGAGGATTTGCAGTCAAAAATAGGTCAAATTTTGTGGATTGCAAGACAAAGCAGACCAGACATCATTTTTGAAGCATCAAATCTTGCATCGTCTTTAAACAGGGCAAGTGTACAAACTCTGGTGGAAGCAAATAAAATAATAAAAAACATAAAATCAGAGAAGGTAGTTTTGAAATTTCAAAGTCTTGGTGAAGATGAAAATTTGCAACTACTAGTGTTCAGTGATTCATCTCATGGTAACCTTTATGATGGAGGAACTCAAGGAGGACATTTCATAGCACTCTCGGGTATAAATGGACTATTCTCACCATTAACATGGCAATCAAAACGCATACGAAGGATTGTGAGAAGCACATTAGCAGCAGAAACATTAGCTATGACAGATGCTGTTGATAATGCTGTGTTCCTTGCCTCTCTCTATACTGAACTTTATTTTGGTAATGCCACACCAAAACAACTACCAATTATCTGCATTACAGACTGTAAATCTCTGTGGGAGGCAATAAGATCTACTAAACAAGTCTCTGAGAA
This sequence comes from Geukensia granosissima, assembly GCA_032357055.1. Lineage (NCBI taxonomy): Eukaryota > Metazoa > Mollusca > Bivalvia > Mytilida > Mytilidae > Geukensia > Geukensia granosissima. The sequence goes on along the minus strand of JAULBM010004141.1, from coordinate 7,788 downwards.
GCGTCTTAGACTGGAAATAAGTAGCATAAGAGAACTACTTCAACAACGACAAATTAAGACTGTTGAATGGATTGATACAAAGAACCAGTTGGCGGATTGTCTGACCAAACGAGGAGCATCAAGTCTCAACCTGCTAAAAGCACTAGAAAAGGGTGCTTGGTTGGACTCAAGTTCAAAAGTTTAAACAGTCAGCAATTGATAAATTGTAAATATGTAAATAGGAACAAACTATATCTGTAAATAATGGAATATACATGATCTAGGATTGATTGATTTATTTTGGAATTTTGTGTTCAGAACTTTGTGTTGTCCCTTTAAGAAAAAAGGGGAGTTTGTTAACTATCAGTTGGTTATTAGTGAAACCGGAAGTAGAAGAATAATAATGGAGGGAAAACAGATCTAGATCTAGAGGATCAGCATCAGCATCTTTTGGTGTGTCCTTTCTGATTTCACTTTGGTTGCCATGGCAGCCTGGAGCATAGACCCACTCACTCCATACTGTGGCTGCAGGTATAATGGGCCTTGGTCTTTCCAACCATAATGGAAGAAAGTTACATCTAGGTGTAATATTGATCTAAATCAGGTTTGTTGAAGCCCCTTGGAGCCAAAATTGTCAATTTTGGCAATTTTCACCTTAAAGGGGGGTGGCAAAATTCAGAAAAAATGTTTAAAAATATTTCATGTGGTCTAGCATATACAACAGCCATTGTTGTTGTGGCAAAACACAAAGTAAATGCATTCTGACCAAATCTCTAAGCCCCAGAGGTGCAAAGGACAGCCCAACTCAAGCTAAAACTGCCATTTTGGCAACTTTTTGACCATCTGGGTAACATCTGATGATCTTGTCTATGTTACTCTAATTTGTAGGATTTCTTTTAGCAACTAGATCTGGCTTTCCATCAGACCCATTACAGTGACATTTCAAGGTGTCTTGGAATCATGTGGGGGTCAAAACTGAAGAAAGGACCAATGTATCCTTGAGGATACATACGCCCTGAAAGGGCTAAAGAAACAAATATTTCAAAAACGAAACAATATAAACCAAGAGTGGAGAAGCCGCATGTGAACTTGTTTTCATCTTAATTGGCCTATGTTCAACATAAACAGTGTTAATGTCCCAACAATGAATATAACAAAGCAAGCCTGAGACATCCTGAGCTTTCATGTTTTGAAAAACTGTAGAATAAACAAAAACATACTCTCATTAAACGATAAGTTAACCATACTTTGAAAGAAAATATTTTAAAATGACCACTAGTAAGCATTCAAGGTCAGTTTAAAAAGTGACACAAAGTCATGAAAGTAAGCCCTAATTTAGTACGACACAACTCATACATCATTAGAATGACAGGAAATAAATGACCCTACCCCATACCTTGTTATTACAGTCATACTACAATATCTAACCTGGACTCTGACCTCTATACTACTACCCTTAATAAGTATTTAGATATAAAGAAATATATTACCATTCAAATGGAGTATTTTAATTTATTGTATAGCAACGTAATATTGTATGTAGAACAAATCCAAAATATGGAGTGCAATATACCAAGGCTCAATTCGACTTCACTGATGTTGAAAACTGAGGTTTCTAGCATTTTAAATGAAATGGCCATACAATAAAAGGGTTATTATACCAAGGGTTATAATACCAATATTAACTAGGAGTTGTTTTTGGTCACAAAAACATATCTCCCCCCAAGTATGCACATATTAACTGTATGATGTCTTTTCTAAATATCATATGATAAAAACGGTGTCCCATCAACGTATGAAGTTTCGTAAAAAATCCGCTGAGTATAGTTTCAGAGGAGTTGCGCTGACATGGTTATTTTGGGCATAACTCCATAAAAATGAGGGGATCCAAATTTGGAGGTAATATGCACAATTAAATATGATGTCCTAACTGCATACCAAAATTCATGAAATTTGGACCAAAAGTTTAGGAGGAGTTGCGCTGACAAGGTAACCCAGACCACGATTCAGAAATATAACCCAGGCCACGATTCAGAAATATAACCCAGACCACGATTCAGAAATATAACCCAGACCATGATTCTGAAATATTACCCAGACCATGATTCACAAATACATGTATTTCCCAGACCATGATTAAGCAATACAGCCCAGGCCATGATTCAGAAATATGACCAAGACCGTGATTCAGAAATATCGCCTAGACCATTATTCAGAAATATCGCCAAGACCATGATTCAGGAAAATAGCCACGATCATGATTCAGAAATATAGCCACGATCATGATTCAGAAATATAGCCCAGACCATAATGCAAAAACCATAAACCAAAGACGCAGAAAAACCAATGAACTCACAAAAATGTTCTTGAATATTCAGAAAATATTTTCCTAAGAAAAACAATTGGTGATTATGAATATGTGGGGCAGGTTAATAAAAACATGATATCCATGAAAGAAATGTTGACAGCATAAATATTTATATAAATTTACTTGAAATACAAAAGTATTTATCAAAAATGTCAGTATGAAGAAAAATAAACAAAATGCTTTAAAAACTCACCTGGTCAGGTGTAACTCAGATGTTTTGTAGGCTAATGCATTCTAAATCCACAAATTGTAATAATTTTTCTGTGGTGCATTTAAAGTTGTTACATTTATCTTCTTAATGTCTTAATATTGCCAAAACTATACCACAAAAAATGGTTATGTGTTTGACCCTTAACTCTTTGTTTACAGACAATTATGTCTACAATGATATGAATGCATTCAACGTAACTTTAACATTTAACAAAGTTCAAGTCCAAGATACACACGAAGGTTTGCTAATACTTTTCGAGATTGGTATCAGTCTTACCACTATCTATAATGTATACTCTATCAAAACGTAACAAAAACTGTCAACACCGTCCTTCAGATTCAATTTCGTTCATTTAAATATAATTTGTCCATAATGGTTTCAATACAACTTATTTTCCTCTTGAATTATCGTCCAGGCTTATCTAATATAACAAATTTAGCTTATTGTTGTATACTAATATACATAGTTAGCTCCTTGGCTTCAAAAGAAGCTTGCCAAATCTATGTTGCCCTCTTCAATGGTTCTTTTATCATTTAGCTGCCTGACTGAACTCTGTATTAAATATTCCGTCACGATAATCGACTGCATTTCCTAAGGTGACTTATTAAAATTTAATCTGCTAAATATGAATATTGAAGTACACAGATTAATCTAACTAGTTACATATATATATATGTGTTTACATGAATAAAACAAAAGTTTGTTCAATAACTCAGATCCAGAGCCTTACAGCGGCACTTTTAAGTATATAATTTGATTGATTAATTTGATCAATTGGCAATTTAATTCAAAGTATTAACAAAATATTATTGTAGACATTTCTGCCTTTTAACATTTTTAAAACTGTCTAAATGGTATAGACAATTAGACCAAACATATGATAAGAATTCCAAGCCTCAATACACAAAGAACAGACATGGGTAACAAACATTACATATATAAACTTTCAAACTTATGAAATTTTTTTCTTAGGAAAAATTTAGTATGTTAAATTGAAATAAATATTAAAACTGTTAATATATTCACATTCAAGTGTAATATTTCAAACTTTGTTAGTTTTTACAGAAAATTTTCAAATCCATGCCATCAGCTTAATATTAGCTATCAAATGAAAATCACAAAATCACTAATATTTGTTTTTTCCATATACGCAACACTACATTCCAATAATCTGGCAAAAACAATTCTTTTGTTACTTTTTCCCATATAAAACAGAGCAAACATTTGGTTCTTACCAGATTCAGATTAGTTCCAACTCTAGTGTCTAGCAATGAGTATTAATCGACTTGTAAAATGTTTATACTAATTTACTATAAATATCTATTGATGATAGAATTATCTTTACTGAATAACCCAAAACAAAACCAACGACAACAGAAAAGTACATCTAATACCTGTCCACAAAATAACCTGACTAATCAATGGCAGTACCTAAATCAAAACCTGTGTAATCTGGACACTCTCTTAACTGAATCTCGTGTAATGTGGACAAGTCTGTCTTAACCAAACCATGTATAAATTGGAAATATTCCTAAACCAAAATGTGAAAACCTGTCTAAATTAAACCCTGTGTAATCTGGTAGCCTGTCTTAATTGAAACCTGTGTAATTTGGTATCCTGTCTAAACAGAACCCTGTCAAATCGAAAACATTTATAATCTGGTATTCTGTCTAAACAGAACCCTGCCTTATCAAAAACCTCTGTAATCTGGTATATTGTCTTAACAGAACCCTGCCTAATCAAAAACCTTTGTAAATCAACCACTTAAATAGACCAAAGTTAACTGTTCCAGTAACTTTACCTGAAAAAACTATTGCGTGTGTAAACTAAACAAATTTTTAATTTGCAGGGTGTTTGGTTTACAAACAGGAACTTAACAATTTTTTATGCCTTCAAAATAGTTACTATCTTGCAAATATTAACTGGAATTAAAATTGATAAATGTTATTTTTATGGAATTTATTGATGTGTAAACTAAGCATTTCACTCTCAAATTTTAGGACTTTATTCAGTTTGTGAGTCTGCTGAGTTTACACATCAATAAATTCCTTCAGAATATGATAAACAAACTGTTTAATAATAGTTTGACCTTTACATTACAACTGTGTTACACCAGCCCATTTCTCAACCACCATCATATGGACTACTGAGACCCTTATTTATTGACACTTGTTTATTCATCTTGGACTTTGTATTCACAAGACATTATTCATTTTAGGGTATTGCAGATTATAAATTTCAACATACCTATATCATTTATATTTTGCATTTATTGAGCACAAAAACAACCAGACAAAGTAACCACATTAGGCATCTGGATATAATTTTGGGGGGAGGCATGACTACTAGGGAGGTAGTCCAGCCCTTTAAATGTATTGACCTACTAACCTGTTGTTTGCCATCATCAAGGCCAAGGTTGTCATTAGGGAATCGTAACTGAATGCTCTCCATCTTGGATTGATTTTCAGAAGTTCCAAGTTCATCCTCATGTTCTTTCACCATCTGTAGAAGAATCAATAATTTTACAAAAATTCCACATAACCATACATGTAGTAAGTTAAATATAACATAACACAATTCTAATGACTCTCCGAGTATAAATCACTAAAAACTGTCCTGCAAAAATGTATAAAATAACAAATGTAACTTGGTGGCATTGTGACGCAAAAAACTGTGAAATGATATGTTAACTTCACTTTAAAGATAAATATCTGTAATTTGCCCATAAAAGCTAGACACAAACTTTATGGTGCATGAATTTAACTGGTTGCATTTTAATGTTCTCCAATTAATACCAAGTAAAACCATCACAATAAAGAATGTACAAATATTACTGAGGTATACAATGTAAATTAAAATAAAATAACAAGATATAAGATTGTGATGTTGATTTGGGGTTTTATTTTACAAATACTACAACAAAAGTTTACAAAACTACATTCTTGAAGCATCAAAGAGTTGTTTAAGGTTCAATCATTTATGGATCTGTTTCTATTAACAATAAATATGATCTAATGTGTGAGGAAATCAGACATTGATTTTGGGTTAAATTCTACAAGCTTAACAAAAAAAAAGCAGATACTGTATAAAAACAACTCTGTTGCAGCCGTCATTGAAAATGCTTCAAAAGAGACTATTTGCATTAAAACAGTAAAGCAGATGCAAAGGTTGCGAATGGAGCCATGGTTCATTTTCCTGGTTTTTTTACCTCCTGTGATTTTTGGCAAATGAAATCCAGGCCCCCTTTTGGTCAATGGAAAGTGTGTTGTACGCACCTTACATTGGACAATTTAATCCACAATTAAAAAATCAGATAAATATTGAACACTTGTGTGTATATATGGTTAGAAAGTCAGCCAGGAACCACGTCTTAATTTTACAGGCAAACCTAAGTTAAAATGTAGTTTAGACTGAATACATTGAAGACTGTCATTGTAACTTGCTCATATTATAAGATTTTCCATGACTGGTGATCAAATCTTATATACTGACATTGCTTAATGTTATTTTAATAAAATAATAAAGCTTCACCTGTTCAACAGGTCCTCAATCTGAAAATCATTATTGTTTAAAAATGGTCAATATATATTGATAAAGCTTGTCAATCAGACAGCACAGATTGGAGCCCTATCAACTACACATGACACAGCAGACTTGGAGAGTCAATCAGACTTCACAGATTGGAGCCCTATAAACTACCCATGACACAGCAGACCTGAATAATATGAATGGGTGATGTAGATCTGACAGTTCCATTACTCTGTTGGACAGAACACAGATAATTTCTGTCATAAAATTTTATATTTATGAGAAAGACATGATCCACATCTTTTCTGCATAATTTTCCACCAAGATGTTGCCCTTAGTTTACTATATTTCCATTGGGCAAGAAACAAGTTCTTAAAAAATAGTGCCTTTCATTTCTTTCTGTAATCAAACAGATTGTGGAAAAAAATAGAACAACAATTAAAAATGCCTAAATTACACTGTGTACACAGCGCTTTTCTGGATTAACCTTCATCAGGTATGCTCGGGAGAAAATATTAGAAAACAGGGAATAACGTGGAGGCTTGAAGTGAGTGCCCTACTCTATTGAAATACCTTGATACAGACTAAAAATATAAGAATTAACAATGTTGGAAATACTTAAACTTTATCTACATTCAAGTATGTTGGGAAAAAACCTTTTAACAAATATAGAAAATTTCTGAATTTGTTTAAATAGAGGTTTCAGAATTAAAATATGATGGGAATTTTCAGCAAAGTTTTTCTTTTACTGAAACAAAATATAATTTTTTTTTGTAAAAGCAAAAAAATAGCATAATTTTAAAAAAGGTTATAAAATGTGAACTGTTCACAAAAACTATGTATTTACTTTTATCTTTTAGAATATTTTTGATCCATTCATAAATCATTGCCCAACTTAATGTTACATTAACATTTCATCTATCTTAATTTTACAACATAATTTCTAAATGTAAATAAGACCACCCTATGTCAAACACTAACAAAAAATCTACAATTCATGACCGTCCTCAAATGAATTCAATAATTCAAGATAATTAAAATATAATACATCTCGGCTATGTAAAGATATAGATATAATAACTCCAAAAATGATTTTTAAGAGCGTGTTATGAATAGAACAGTCAAGATCACAACCATGGTATTCAAAACCATGTGACCATAACAGCGATATGAATACTGTCGACCAATGAATGGATGTGATGCAAGCTCAGTGATATAGCAGGACATATTGTTCAAGTTGTATACCCCCTGGGAGGGCACTCATAGTTAACCCAATTTGTAAAATATAATATTCAGACTGCCAAATAATTTAATTAAATAATTAATTGGTATTTAATTGACTGATTTGAAACTGTCCTATAAGCATATTTTGTATAAACAGCAGAACATCTTTGGCTTACATAGATACACTACTGATTTGAGTGTATTAAGTTTAGGTCCTAAACAATCTATCTGAAAGGGACACCAATTTTATACTGAGATAAAAAAAATTATTTACAAGTCATGTTTAAATGTGAAATTTTACTTTGTAAGACTTTCTTCTGCTGAATTTGGTGTTCATTAGAAGGTCACTGATATTCGAATAAAGGAGAAGGTCCAGTAAGCCTCCTTTTCGGCCCAAAAATTTACACATCATAAAAATCTTAGTAACATATTATCTAAAAGTGATCGTTGAATAGAAAAATAAATGTTCTAAATATTT
>JAULBM010004130.1:0-11912 GCA_032357055.1 Geukensia granosissima | reverse complement strand
ACAAGTTCAGATATATTTATTGTCAATCAGTTTTCACCAAATTTTAGCTATGACTGTAGAAATTATTGAAAACAATACAACATTATGAAGTAAAGCGAACACCAAATTTTGCGGGAAAAAATGCGTGTATCTTGTCTTACACCCCCCTGTATAAGACAGAAAAATTCATATCCCAGAAAAATGGGAACTACTTTATCCAATGGGTGAGAAAATGATATCTTTTAAATACAACAGGCAAATTTGCCAGTTCAAACCTGCCAACACACACACATTACAGAGAGCAAACGGCATCATGCAAAACTGAAAAAGGCCTTGTTTTGTAACAAATGCAGTTTTCTCTTTGTCATTAGGGTCCAAGAGGACCTGCTAGTAACCACTTTGTAAATCGATGGTCGAGTACCACGACCGGTAAAGAGCTTCGAGACAGTCACTGGTACGCGGAAGAGGATAGGAATCTTTTATAGTGATACTGTTCAACCTTCTGAAATCTGGGCAATAGCAAACGGAGCCGTCTTTTGCGTAATATTACAGTTGGAGCTGGCCACGGGCTTACCGATGGTTCAATGACCCCGGCATCCAACATTCTATTCAATTCTTGCTCCGCCTCATCTTGCATTGCTATGGGTAAACGCCTAGGATTCTGTTTTATCGGAACTTCATCACATGTATTGATCTTGTGTTGAATTAAATCAGTACAACCTAAGTCATTCTTTGACTTTGCAAAGGCATTGCTATATCTCTGTAGTAGTCTTTTATATTGTAGTTTTTGTGTCTCTGATAGTAGTTCTCCGCCTGAGGTATACAGGTCAAGAAAACATCACTACCAGCTTCACCGGTAGTCTCGCTTGTAAGCTTACATAATCTTGTGTTTACAGTCTCCTGTTTGCCTATTGATTCTCCAAAATTTGCATCTGCTTGGCATTCAGCTAGACAGGTATTTTCTCGTATAATCTTCTCAAAATTGGTCGTATTGACTACTCTCAATACAATATATCCTTGACTAGGATCAACAAGTGACCTAGCTACCATTACATCAGTCTCTTCGTTATGAAACGGTTCTACAATAGCCTGCATTAAATGGGAAGAATCCCCTATAACTTTACCCGTTATCAAAACCTCTGATCTCGGGGGGTAAAACTGTCGTGTTCTCAGCGACAAGTTTAAAAATTCTAGCCATTTGACTCTCTTTTTGACATGTAACTTTAACATTACAATTTTCTATATCTTATCTACCTCCCCCATGCCTAGTTTACAGTTTTGACTAAACATAAAATCACAGCCAAGTATAGCTGGGGCGTCAATGGCTGCTATTACAAACCGCTGGTTAAAAATTTTATCATTAATTTCTATATCAAAATCAGCCTGTCCCATTGTTTTTATTATATCTCCATTTGCAAGTTTCAACTGCGCCCCTTTATAAATTTTATCTGGTCTCTTGGGCTCTGGAATGGTTAAAAATATCCTAACATGTAAAACCAGTATCTATCAAACAATTAACAAAAATTCCATTAATTTTCATTTTTAAATACACACCATCATTTGCGGCATTACTCAGCTCAAAAATTTTGTTTGGCCCATTTTCAGTTTCATGAGTGGCTAAAGGAGGACCTAAGCCTTTAGCCTCTAAAAGTTTCCCGTACCAGTTTGAGTACTACTCTCTGTCTGCGTACCCTGCGTCCATTTTGACGACTTAAATCCGTTGTTGGGCATATGTCGGCCACTTTTCTGCATTTCCAGAAACTTCCTGCAATCTCGCTTGTAATGTCCTTTTTTTCCAAAAAAGTAGCAAGAGATGTCAGATTTTTTAGTGGAATTTTGACCATTCTTACTCTCTATTTTTGCTAATCTGTCCATGATACTGTTCATATTTTGATGGTCATTCTGTTCATTATCATCGGCTATTCCCGACTGCATGCGCAAAACAGCGCGATTGTTAAATTTACGTTTATGCCCACTTGCAAAAGCCTCATACTCTAAACCTCTCCGAACAATATCGTCTATTGAAGTAGGCTTTCCTTGAAAAATGGCCCATTCTAAATCTGCATCATTGAGGGAATCTGTGAAACAATCTCTTGCTAACTGCTCACGAACTTCTATTGGGGCTGTTGGGTATGATCACCTCGTTAGTCTTTTGACATCTTGGGCTAATTCGGGTAGGGACTGACCCTTTTCTCGTGATTTATTTTTCCTTTGTGCCCTGTATAATTCTGCTTGGTTATTTGGTTGAAATCTGGATGCAAGAGCTGCTACTAAATGTGTAAAGCTTCTCCGTAAATCTGGCCTTAAATCGCTAAGAATAGCCTGCGCCAAACCCCGTAAACAAGTGGCCAATTCTAACGCCTTTGTTGTTTCTTCCAATCCGTTTATTTTTGCTACCATTTCAAAATGAACTAGATAGTCCTGCCAACTATCTGTCCCATCAAAAGTTGCTGCTTTCTTATTACCACTCCGTGTGTTACATGTATTATTTCTTGTCATGAAATCAGTATCTGACCTGTAATTATTTCTGTTTTGATTTCTTAAACCTCCTGAACCCTGTCAAAACCCTCGATTTCCGCAAAAATCAAGTCTGTCCTCAAACCCTGGTATTGCCCTGAAAGATTCCCGTGCCTGGCCAGTGCACTCCCTGGAATCTTCCGTACCAGTGCGGACCTTCCATGGGATAACCCGCATGCCTCCGGAATTGGTATCACATTTTGACCCTGAGAGACATCCTGCAGAACATCTGCACCTGTAAAGTCCCTGGGGACCTGCCCCTTAGTAAAACCTGGACTAGAAAAATATTTAAAGGCGCCCGTTGCCGGGTTAAATGCTGGTCCTCAGCAACACCTATACCCCTACCAAAGTCTCTCCTTCCATGGCTCTTAGTTTACAGCCTTATGAACGTCCGACTATCATGCAGAACTGCTGTAGATGCTATCGTATCTTGTTTTTAATGTATCGTTTATTTGGACAGAAAGAGGTGGGGCTGTAACCTAACCTAACAACCTGGGCATTTCAATAATACTTAAGGTCTTGTTCAAATTACTATAAATTGAATTAAATAAATTAATATGAGATATATATAACAATGAGAGCTACTATGACAGTATTTCACAATATTAATAAATAACAATTATTTACAGAAACATTAGGTATCAGAAATCCCTACAAAAAATAAGAAACTGCCAAAGTAAACTGCTCACTTCTCTGGTACCTGTGGTTGTTAAAAGGGGGTAGCTCTGGTCCGTAATTACGGGAATCAAAAGGAACAAATATTAAAAGTGCATAAAATTAATGCAAAATAATTACTCTTAATCTTTTAGTTGAACTTCCCTACATTTTATTTATTAAAAATAAAACGTCAAGAAACTGTAAAAAAAATGTATATTTACTACATAGATTAGTACTTTATTTTAATCTGACGCTTACAAAACGATTAAATCTTAAAAAGAATTACTTTCCAAAGGAAGGCTTATGTAATAAAATTTACACGTTACACAATACTTAAAGAAAGTATGGAAATCTCTGAAGGAAATCTACATAAGTATAAGATTCTAACCTTAACAAAATTCTTTAAATATCAGCGTATAAATTGTTCAAAAGTGACAAAATGGCTGCCCAGATGGAACAAGACTGGATACGAGTGAATGTCGCGCATGCTTTTATAGCACTCGCGACACACAATTGCCGTTTCGACACGATTTGGACACAAATTTGACGTTTTCCTTAGCCTAAGTGACGTAACGACACAATTTGCACTAAACGTCAACAACAATGGCGGCCTACAGGGCCGAAGCGGACCGCAAGCAAAAACAAGCACTATCTCACCAAATGTTAAGCTCAAACTCAACTTAACTACAACTAGGGACCAGAGAATCACGTTCGAACCACCTTGGCCGAAAAACAAAAGAGTAAGTCATTTAATAAACATATAACTTCTATCGAGAAGGGGGGTTCAAAAATGTGACACACAGAGGTCATTTATGTTAAAAATTTCCTGTCAAAACAATTATGATCAACAATTTATAGATAAAATCGAAATACTAAAGATTCAAAAATGATTCACAATTTTTAAAAAAAATACCACTTTCGGATTCCTTGACAATATGTTATTCGTATTCATGAACGAGAGCATATTAATGAATGATGATAAATAAATCCTGCTTTTCCTGCTAAGTCTGATTTTTAACGCTTTAGCCATTGAAAGCAACAGTCTGCTTGAATAATGTTTTTTAAAAATTATTTTTATTTAATTATTTCTACAATGATCACATGACACATAGAAAATGCTTTGAATGTGAAAGTACTGAGAAATAAATTAATTTGCAATATTTGATATTATTTGTCGATATTAATATAGATCTCACAAAAACATCAAAACCAAACATTTGCAAAATTAGAAATCTATCAAGTACAAATGTTTGGTTAAATATCATCGTGATGGTATCTATTTTGAACAAAACACCTCCAAAAATTGAGTATTTTTACAGAAAATGTTATATTCTTGTTGAAATATATACACACAAATATATCATTTTGTTTTGTCGAAATGAGGGAAAGTATACTAGAAAAAGTAGTGAATTATCAAAAGACGATTATTTAACAGCACTTTCACAACATCTTATTATTGTGTCACAAAAATAACCGCCAAATATGGGGCTTAACGTACCTACTCCTTTTACTATTAGCCTTTTGGACAACTTTTGTGTTACTTGACAGATTTTGGTGGTAAATTCAGTCTACTTATGTATTAACAAATAAAATTGAAATGTGCGTACATTTCTGAAATTGAGGATGATTCTGAATGTTAATTATTTATTTTCCCTACTTTCATATATATCAAATGAACTGTAACGTAATCAACAAGATGAACCAGATAAACATACTGCATAACATTCAATAGACAGAAGATAGTTAAATACTCAAAATCCATTTATTTTTTATACCAAGTTTAGTTATTAACTCCAAAATAATTATGCAATAAGACACAGATAAGGTTATATAAAATAAATTTCTGGTGTTCCATAAATTCTTGAAATATCTATCCTTTTTCGCCTTTAGTATGCACAAGTCAGGAACATAAGCATATTACAAAATTTTTTTCCTTGTCTGACGTCAAAGCCTTTTTTATCTGTCACCTATTTTGAAAGCTCTAAGACTTATTTTGCCATAGGTTTACAGTTCTCCATAACTTGGATTTTTCGTTACGACAGTTTGATTGATAGCCAAACTTGAAATCAAATAGCTAAGGGTTGTCAAATTTTGACCTTAAGGACAAAATTTTGAGTGTCATGGAAAAGTCTGTATTTTTGACATGATCAAAGGTTTTCCTGATAGAATCATAAGAAATTCTCCCATTCATCACTAAACATGTTACACATTATTGATACAGGTTTAATTTTTTTGTATATCAGATTACAATATAAGATATCGTCAAATTTGGCTGATTTCATTTGAGTTATCTCCCGTAGAATGGTTTTGTAACTTTATGTCATTGACGAAATAAACTTAAAAGAGGGCACATCACTAAATACAGTTGCCGTTAATTTCATGAAAAATCAGAAAATTCAAAATGATTTTTCCCAAAACTGACCCCATATACATTATGTTTTCTAATAAGTCAAGTTTTAAAAAAAATCAATTTGGATATAACATTGTATGTGAAATGTGAATACGCCTTTCGCAACTTTTATTTTCTTTTGCTAATTAATTTGTCCACTGCTAGGATATCTTAAGAGATGACAACGATCTTGATACGACGTTTTGCGTGGAATCTATTCCCATAAAGCTAAGGTTAACAACAGGTTACAATGAAAGCTTTAAAAGTAAAGACAGCGCGATTTAAAACCCCGCTGGATTTTTTTGTATCACTTTAGACTGTCAAACAGCTTTGTTTATTTACAAGTGTACCCCTATATTCATTCAATGCAAACAATTGTCACTTAAAATAATGTCTCAATATAAAAAAACTCTAGGCTATTTTACTTGGAACATTAAGAGAAAAATATGTCCAATACTGGACATAAAGAATTTCTACATACCTTTTAGCTGTTAGCGCCAAAACTGTTTTGCGGATTTAGCACACGACCTTCGAGGTAAATGTGCCATCGACTTGTTTTCAGATTCTTTATAAAGTATAGCTAAGTGTTTTAGATACAGTCAGGTACCAGCTAAAATATATATGAAATTGCAGTCTCATAAAATATATTGAAATAATAATAAAACCAAAAGATAAATCTTATAGTTTTAACAACACGTTCAAGAATTTAACTGATAAAAATACAACACTTGGCTTACCTCGAAATTGACAAAGAAGGAAAACTTGTTTCTATGATTTACGACAAACGGAATGACTTCGACTTTCTTTTGTAAACTTCCCATATTTATGAGGCATTATTCCTACTTCCGCTGCCTACGGGGTTTATGTTTTACAGTTGATCTGATACTCCCGTGGCTGTTCCAAGTATCAGTATTTTCTGAAGAGAGCATTGCTGTTGTCGAATGAATAACTACAACAAGGACAAATCAAATCAAGGTTGAAGTCGTTCCTCCTAACATTCTATGGTCGCCATCTTACATTTGTACTTGGTTGATCAATATAGTATCAGTGTATCTCAACTAGTTATGGACCTGTTACATGTAATACAACAATAAGTTTTCTTCTTCTCGGATTTACGTTAACCCTGGTTAGATTTTAGGTAGTCCATGTCGAGTGTTGTGCGCAAGACAAGGGTTGCTTAACCTTCTACAGTACCTTATCCCACTCCTGTTGTTCGTGGATTCCAAGCCTTTGTTCCTTTTGCTTTTTTATCTTTTAGTGTTTCAAATTTGTCTGGTGTCCTTGAACTATGCACTTCTGATCTCTCACATGGGTGTTTTACACTGGACTCACACGATTGCTAAAAGGTCAAGAGGCAATATCAAATTTAAATCGACATCATCAGAATAGTATCAGGCCGTGTCCACACTGAGCTCAAACCTGCATATACAAATAATGTGGCACGGGTCCGATTACAAATAATATTTTTTGATTTCCTGTGATTTGTAAATGTTGCAGTTTTGTTCCTTTTGATTTTGTATTTACCAAAACCAACACATTCTGAAAAGAGGCATATATAGTCCCTCACTCCCGTTGAATATACCAGAAATATATTAGTTTCTAAAATAAGAAGAGCCCAATCAATATATCCAAAGTGGTTAGATTTAGTGTTGTGTGTTCCCATTTTCTTTGCGTTCTCTGGATTTATTATAATTAATCACATTACACTGGTAAATATTTATGACAAAACCTTTTTTCCTTACATCTGTATACAGAATATAAAAGAACAACCCATTATGATGAAACATTAGTGTCTACGAACATTAAATTATATATGTTGGTGTATGAATAGAAGGCTCAACTTACATTCATATACTTTTACAGAAATTTCAAAGCACCACACAACTTATCTTTTATTGTGTGAACAAATTAAATTTGACTTTAAATGGGCGTATAATTAGCACCGATATGTATGTTCAAAACTCTGTGAAAACCATGGAAACAACAAGATGTGGAAATGCAGAGAAGTTTATCATTAAAGGTTGACCGGTTGAATGGAAGTCTTTTAATAGCGATGAGATTAAACAGTAACTGCTACGTATGATTGACGAAGTATGGAGTATTTACGCCGGGATATAGCTTGCGAAGAAAATGCCCTTTAGCTCAAATCTGCAGATGGGCTTTGAAGCCAAAGAGAGGAAATTCATTCTCTGTGTTTTACTCAGGAAGATTCTGATACAAGGAAAATTTTATATTGTGCATATGCCAAAGAGCTTACGTACAAGTATCCCAGAATAAAAACCCCAAACTCATATGTTTGCAGTATTTGTACACATTGTGGATAAATTTGTTCAACGGTGAGATTCAAGAGATCATCTTTTTATTTGTATGCCCTACATGAAATGTTTCCATAGAACCTAGGATGTGATATCCCTTGTCGTATCAAAACTTTACATTTGCAGCCGTTTTTTTAATTAAATCGTTATGAAATTTTAAAATGAACCTTTTCTATTACTTTCACAACTTTTTTATAATGACGTCATAGGAGAATATGACAATTTCATCAAAGCCAGGTGATACTCTCCCGATCAATAAGTTATCGATGATACAATGGAATAATACATTATGTACAATAAACTCCTCCCGTCGGGCAGCCTACTTAGCTAAACAAGGCTGATTACAATTGCAATAAACATGCAATATCAGAAAATCAGTCACTTTAGCTTAAACCATACGGAAACAGTTATTTGCTTAATAAATCAAATATAATGGATCTTATGTTATGCTTACGTTAATGAATTTTAATTTGTTCCGTTTTATGAGTCCCAATTACAATTTTGATTTAGGCGATTTATTTCAAAATACAATGATTTTAAAACTCATCAATAAACAAACATGAATTAAATCGAATACCTATAGATAAGATGTAATTGAAAGCAAAGATAAAAAATAAGTAAATCATGATAAAACTAAATTTTACCCAATAAATCATGAGATGACTCTTCTTGTGGACTAAATGTTTCGAAGAAATCACCAGCCTAGCTGTCAGACTTGTCTGATCTGATTAATCAAATATTTGATGTATTTGTTTTAATTCTAAGTTCAGCGTAGAATACCCATGGGAGAGATCAGAATTAAAGAGACAAAACAAATTTGATACAAACTGAAAGATAAAACAAAAACAAAAGGAATAAAGGCTTGGTATCCGCGAACTCGTTTACAAAACAGGAGTGTGATTAGGTGCTCATGGAAGATAAGCATCGACTGTCTTGTGCGCGACAGCCGTCGTTGAATCTTTAAATAAAAATCATGTTTACCGTCTGTCTGAAAAAAGGTAAACTTTTTTTGTATTACCAGAAACAAGCCCGTTACTATAGTTGGGATACACTGATACCATATGAATCAACCAATTCGTGATGGCGACCATCACATCTTAGAAGGGGCGACTTCAAACTTGATTGGATGTAAAAATTCGCCCACCAAATTCTACAAAAATGTTGTCAATTAGAAAGTCCAGCATTTTGCCAATATCACTGTGTTTATTAGAACAAGCGGTGTGGTCTCTAACAAAGAAAGACATCTTTTTACCTAGAAAAAATGTTTATATCTTGGATTTCCATTTTGTTTATCAAAACACTGATGTATCAATTTCTTAAGACGGTCTTTAAGTTGTGAATGTGGAATAGTTATATAAAGTTGTATAACATGTATAAATACTTGTACTTGTTGTACAAATGTTTGTAAGAATCGGATTCGAGGTATTGAAGCAGATCTTTCTTATCTTTTAATATCCACATTTGATTAACACCGCTGGATATGGCTTCCTATTTTGATTTGTTTGGATTTGAGTTAATCTTTTACTTTATTTGGATCTGTCATTTCCTAAGTTGGTTCTAATGTTATTGATCAGAGGGCACTACGTGATAATAAATATCAAAATTCACTTTGCTTAAGGAACATTGGTCAACATTTACATATTTTAACATACCTGAACGTGCATCCCTATATTGATTGATTGCTGTTTAACGTCCAGTGGAAAATATTTCATGCATATTCAGGATGAAAACAAGTTAAACATTAAATCAATATGTAGACTGTGTGCAATGGACCGGTAAGGGAGGGACTTTTAGACTGCCACCGGAAAAATGTGGGTTGGATAGGGGCGGAAAATTTAGCCTTGTAACTGGCCGCCTGCAGACCACTCAAAATGAGCTGTTACAAGGGGTCTTAAACGTGCTTAAGACGTGGCATTCCCTAAACACGGGTCGTCTTTAACGTCTCCCTCTTGACGGATTGTGAGTTTATACATCCCCACAATCAGGGACGCCCCTTTTAGAGGACTAGTTCCTCCAGGACGGAGATATCTGGTGCCTATTCTTTCCCAGGCACAACCTTTGAGAAGGGGAGTTCGAGTATTTATACATCCCGCTCGAACTAACAAGAAGTTCTACCTGCAGGCGGAGAAATCGAACGACCTGCCACCCTCGGGGGGTTGTCCTAATAAAGATAACTATAACCATGGCTGTCGAAACGTCGACAGAAAGAAATTATTTTAAATTTCAAAACTTTGTGTTTTACAAACAATAATTTTCATAGAACATTTGTTTAACTTGGATGATTTATTTAACAGTAATGTTCGGAAAACATTTTTGCAACAGAAAATCCATCCTGACTACTGTGCATACTGGCTCAAACGAGTATGTACATCCATTGGTCTGTCTGTTTAATATCTTTTCCTTTCATTTATTATCTGTTGATATAACACGCAACCAGATGTATCTCTGAAGTGCAAACTTAGTCTTCATGCACTGTTGGAAAACTATGCTGCCAAAGAGCTTCGGAATTCAAAAACCTGATGTAACTAAACACACACTTCGCTTTAGATCGGTATCGAAAGATCATATTGTTTGATTCAGCTCAAAGTCGCGATGTCCTTCTTGTAAACCTGCGACCATATTCAAGACCAGACCAGGTTTGTTTTGGAGGTACAACAGATAGTATAACGAAATAAGAATAAAAGAAATATGATAGATGTAGCACCGGAAAATTAGAACTAGCCCTCCGAATCACTTTCTAGAAACCCTTTCGACAGTTTAACATACAGAGGAAAAAATGGATCTCTTCAAAGTCGGACGATGTTTCAACAACACTCAGATTTTGGTTGATGAATTTGCAAAAGAACTGACAACACCTCAACAGGCATTTGATCTATTTGATCTTTTTGTTCAGATACCACCCAGTCTAATTATCTTTATGGTTACAGCCCGATTCTTATACAGCCAAATCATTGTAGGGATACAAGCTCTTGCATAACGTACTAGCTGTGAATATTTATAAATGCAACCAAATAATAGAAGCTGCAACTGCTTTCAGTAGTGTTTCAAATCATTATTTCTTTGGTAGATGATTGGTGTTATCTAATGAAGAAGCCAACTATGATTCCTTATAGAAAAGTAATAACGATTTGATCTGCGCCATCATAATTGCCATTCTAATTCAACAGTATTTGCAAAGTTGATTTTGATTGGATGAAGTCGAAATTTTCCTGGCATCAAATCCATCGGAGAAACTGCGCATGCGCGACGTGTATGCAATAGCATAAAAATATAAAGATTAAAAGTAATTTTACTTATTTGCGTTAGAATGGGGTTAACAGCATTGAATTTTGAAGATTTGCCGTCATCAATTTGATTTGATCGTCGGCAAATGTCCGTTTACTGGCTCCGCTAATGCGTCACCAGTAAAGTCAATTTGCGACCGTCAAATCGTCAATTGATACCGGCAAATCTTCAAATGCAATAATTATCACTCCTAATTATTATCTTTAATTTAAGATAATATCATTGATGCAGATAATTGAGCATCTATGATGCGTTACTGGCCATTCATTGTTTGAATCTCCTGGTGTAATTGATCTTGGCATTTTGAATGGATTATAACGATGGTTTCACATTTGCAGCAGGTAGAACTTTTTCTCCTTCCTTTACTCCAATGGACTTGGGGGGAAACGGTGGAAAGAAGTCTTATTTTGGAGACCCCCCATAAACCATAAAAAACTAGCATGCACACAATTGGAAATATAAAAAAAAACCAAACTTACAACGCTTTTACTGTCTTAGCCTTCAACATAAATAAGGCGCAGGAAAGCGAAAGCTAGTTTTATTTTCCTTAGTCTTTTCTTGATTCCTTATCGTCGAAGAGAGGCCATTGTAATGAAAGAAAATCTCACATGCATCTAAGCTATAATAATTGCTTATAAAACATGTAAAAATGCACATACAGTACACGCAGCGTGGATTTTAATTTCCCCACCGGACACCGTGGAGAAAATCGGAACGTGCCGCTAACTCCACGCTGGCACTCCACGGTGGTGTTCTCCACGGTGGAGCCA
>JAULBM010004119.1:0-11912 GCA_032357055.1 Geukensia granosissima | reverse complement strand
CTCAATTTTTGGTGTGGTGAAAGGTCATGACCTCATGCATCTGCATTCCAAGTAATATGAATGTAGGTTTTTTAATTTCAAAGATCTGTATGTGGACGCGGACGCCGGCATGGACACGGACCCGCACGCGGACATGGACGCCGAGGGTACTCCAATAGTCCCCCTCTACTTCGTAGAGGCGAACTAAAAATGGCAACAATCTAAACAAGTATTTTAAAATTTTGTTTATAACAAGCTATGTTATGTTAATGGATTGTGATTATTAAACCACCATTTTTGTCAAAAGAAATACATGAAACTTTTATTTACAGTTTTTTTACCTAGCATTGTACCCTTGTGACATTTTCCACAAGATTCTGGCAAAACATGAGATTTAAAGTCTTCATTTTCACAGCTGAGAGGTTGATCCTCAATAATCTCATCTCCATAAGTAACAGCATCTTCACATGTAGGATTACTGTAAGCTGTAATAATAATATTATTATCACATGATGAAAACATTTTTTAGCAAATTTCACTGAATTTTCATTAGTTTCTATAATATCTAAATAGAACTTATTTTTTTCTATAAAAATGCATACAACAAAAATTACCGGTACAGTTACTTTTTCACATCTTTCTGAATTTTAGCACAAATGGAAGTTGCCCTGGGGGAAGTTGGCCCTGGACAAGTGTTGCCGACACTCAACCGAATACAGGTGCTTAGGCATTGTAACATGAATGTATAGCAGTACTGGGGGATAAAATATTTTATCAAAATGTTTGATAAATCTGATGAGGCTTTCTCTGGTTTAAGTTACCACATGTAAGAAATATGTATTAGCCATTGTTTGGTGATTTGATTTTTCATTAAAATCAATTAGAATCTGGACTTTCAAATTCCAAGAAGTATGCAACTAAATTTACCAGTAATATTTTTGAAAAGTTATAATTGAAGAATGGATTGCTGTCTTTCACATATTATTTTCATAACATTTATTTTTTTCATTATTTGATGTGTGAATCTAGATTACCATATGTCTTGTATTAAGTGCCCAAGGGCACTTAAAAAATCAAACCACAGGGCACTTATTATAATTGGCAAAATCCTCAGTTTTTTCAAGTCCAGTTCCAAATATTTTTTGTTTCCATAGTTTAGTTTAAACATATTGTATTGTTAAAACGCAAAAGGATTAGACACAAGTTTTTCAACTTTGTTTCCGTAGTTCAGAATCACCTAATTGAATAATATTAGTTTCCCTCCCCTACATTAAAAGTCTCTCAAAATTGCAGTTAGGGGGTGCTTATAGGGGAAAGGGCTTTCAACCTATCATCAATACAGTACTGTTGCAGGACAAAGCTAGAACAATTTTTTTTTCTCAAAAACTATGAACAGTTTTCTATCTACTGTGTACCATTATTGATGTATGTAAAATGATCTAAATATAAAAATTTTATCGAAATAGTTTATGAATAATGAGGGTGGTACAGGGTTATTTTCGTGCAACATTTTTACCGATTGTTATTTTACGTTTTGTCATGCTAGAGGGTTTTCGTATGTGGTGTTTCGCGTGTCTTGATCAAAATGCAGCATGCAAGCCATTTTTTAATTTTTGTTACTCATGATAAGACATTTTATTTCTTGTACGTCCGTGCCCAGGACCCCCTGTATCACCCTCAATAAAGATGCTACCTTACCTTGAGGTGTATTCTTACAAATCACAGCAAAGTAGTTGGAGGAAGCGCAGGGAATTCCCCTCCACATTTGATCTTTATGAATGAATCCGCAATCAGTTTGTGGATTATTCTCGTAAGCTTTAAACAAAATAATGAATACATTAGAGAACTAATAACACACTACACAAATGTATCACACAACTAAAAGCATAAAGGCATTTATTTGTACAAGATAGACAGACTGTTACTTTGTTTTACACCCAGCATATACTGCAAAAGTATAAACAGATTGCAATTTATTCTTCTGTATATATGTTTGTGGGTTTTATTTATTTACACATGTATATGTTTGCGGGTTCTATTTATTTGCATATGTTTAAGTGGGGGGTTCAATTTATTCTCACATGTATATGTTTGTGGGTTCTATTTATTCACACATGTATATGTTTGGGGGTTCTATTTATTTACACATGTATATGTTTGCGGGTTCTATTTATTTACACATGTATAGGTTTGTGGGTTCAATTTATTCACACATGTAACGGTATATGTTTGGGGGTTCTATCTATTCACACATGTATATTTTTGCAGGTTCTATTTATTTGCAAATACTGCTTATTTCAATGGAATATCTAGGTATTTTGTCTGTATATTTTTGCAGGAAAAATTAAGACCGGAAGATAGAGAAAACTAGACTCTGGTGTTCTGCCTGAACAGATGCCTGACCTGTTATCAGATGCACATCTACATATATCCTGAATAAACCACAGACCAACTTTGGAGTCAGTCAGTTGAATGGCGTAGGAGGAGTAGAGGACACAATCTTTAGTGTCACATGTGCAAAAAAATTCTAAGTTCAAAAACGTATAATTCCTATAAAATTTGAGAAAATTGAAAATCCTTATATCAGGTGCACATCTACTTATCATGAATAAACCACAGACCAACTTTGGAGTCGTGATCAGTCGGTTGAATGGTGTAGGAGGAGTTGAGGACACAATCTTTAGTGTCACATGTGCAAAAAAATTCTATGTTCAAAAACGTATAATTGGTATAAAATTTAAAAAAAATTGAAAATCCTTATATCAGGTGCACATTTATATATCATGAATAAACCACATACCAACTTTGGAGTCAGTTGGTTGAACAGTGTAGGAGGAGTTGAGGACACAATCATTTGGTGTGATGTGCTCAAAAATTCTAAGTTCAAAGAGGCATAACTCTGTCAAAAAAAGATATACGAATAAATCGGTTTTGGGGTTAGCTTTACACATTTAGGTGAACATGTATACAAAATTTCAAGTCAATCCGATAAAGGATGTAGACGTTTGTCCGGACAGAGGGACAGACAGACAGGCAGACAAGACAGACAGACAGGCAGACAAGACAGACAGACAGGCTGAAACCTATATACCCCCCAAACTCCGTTTGCGGGGGTATAATCATCTCTGAAATGTTCCAGATTGATACTTTAAATGTTTTAAAAAATATAAAGAATTCAACCCTCAAATTATTATTAGATGAACTTTTATCTAGAAATTTTACAGCAACTTCAAACTTTATTATAAACTGTGATAGAATAGGCCAAACTATGTTTTTAACATAATGACACTCTCTAAAATAAATTTATATGAAATGTTTAGCAAATACTTAGCATTACTATTCAGACTGATGTAACAGTCATAACACAATGATTTTAATGCCAAGAACTGCCACAGCAGAAATCTACAACGTAGAAAAAAAATCAAAAGTCTAAATTCATTGCATAGCACTAACATCAGATTATAAATAAGTTTTAAAACAGATGTTGATTATTTTAGCAAGACTGATAAATTTGTGACTGACTTACTTGTGATGGTGCCATAAGAGCTGATGCCAGTTTAGCCTTCCTAGATATACATCTATAATAATACTCTTGACATCCAGACCATGTACTGCAAATTAATTCACTGTATCTACAAAACAACAAAATAAATATTGAGTCTAAGGTGAAAGTGAAAGTCATTCAGAGTGAATTTGAAAGTGGTCAATTACAAGAGTAATTACAGAAAATTTCTGGAAATGTTAATTTTTCACATCAATTCTACATTTCTAATAAACTGGCATTGCTCTTTCTTTGTCTGTACTGCTCTTGTAACATAAAATTGTGTCCCCCATGAAATATTGTCCACCTATACAATTGTTCCCTATCATAAAGTCCAAGGACAGAATAAAACACAATGATGATCATGGAATGTTGTGTTCTTGGTTTTTCCTTAGAAATATATAACAGGAAGGACACTTTAACCTAGGACACATTTTTGGCTTACACTTTCATTTAGAATCTTATCTCTGTCTGATATTAATAAAAGTTTAGCAATGTAATTAAGATGTTGTTACTTGAGTTTGGCTTATTTATGAAAATTACATTTTAATATCTTTTTTTTTTACCTATTTAATCTTAGATTAATCATCAGCATTGACATTTGATTTTTGCACACATTAACATAGAAATGTAAGGTAAATGAATGTCCCAATTCAAGTTTAACATATTAAGTATGAAGCTCTTTCAACATGTGTATGTAATGATTTCGGGGAGAAATATTTCCTCTACTTCAAATGTTCATATTACTTAAAATAAAAAATTAATTCCCTGGTAATCCTGGCAAATGCTTGCTTCACAAAACTTTGTCTTTTTCAACACTTACTTGGAATGACTGCATTGCTTCATTAGGACATTAAAATCTAGTGGATGAACATTAAGTGGAAGATTGTTACAGCCTTCCTGACTTGATATTGTCAGTCCTTTTCTGTAAGATAATCCTGAAATATGTGACAAAAATATTATTAACATAGTAACTGAGAACAGCAGCAATAATGTAACATTATCAAAGATATTCAGGTAATAAGAATCACATCGCAACATTTTTCAATTTGAAAACCCCATATCTGAAGACTCCAAGCAAGACAAAGATATCTCAGTATTTTTTTCATAACTAACCTCCGTATCAGTTTATTCTCACATATTATTTTTTAAAATTTGATATGTTTCCTATGTAAAGAGCAAGGTAAAGCATGGAAAGAAGAGGTAGCCCAAACTGTTACATAACTGAGAGATATTTGAAAACTTGGAAACATGGTTCAATCATCACCTAAAATGACAGAATGATCATCTTTCATTGTCCCCAAAGAACTATCATCCAAGTAAAAAAAATCTGAATCTTTCTCAAACTGACAGTATTGCATGATAATCAAACCTCACACTCTAATGGCCAAGGCCAAAAAAATACAACTATCTTGAAGCTCTAAATCAGCAAACTCAGTGTTCACTTGCAGGTTTTTTCAGCCTTGACCAATCAAACAGTCTTTTGACCCCAAATTAAATGGGTATCCTTGGTGTTCAAGCTGCTGATGTTCCACTTTATTCCACTATATTGTTTTAGTTGAACTAATTCTTACATCTGTTCATTCCAAAATTTCTCTGATGAACAGCTCATTTATTATAATGATTGATTGATTTGATGGTTTTAATGTCCAGCGGTAAATATTTCATGCATATTCAGGACAAGAGCATATTAAACCTAGGCCTGCTTTGTACTAGACTGACATGCTGAGCCAGGTTTTTAACATGCTAGCTCATGAAAGCAACAGTCTGCAGGAAGACATGCCACTTTACCCAGACACATTTATTATAAGTAACAGACATACCTGAAGCTGTCAGATGTTTGAACAAATCTGCCAGTGCTCTTCTCTTAAGGTTACATATATGTTTGGCTTCAGATCTCTGTTTTTCTTTTTCTAAGGACTGAATTATACAATAAAAATAATAAATCAACAAATATAAATGTTTTCTTTTACTGGCAATTAAAATTAAAAAGTTAAAGCATTTGAAAGCAATCAAAGAACACATTTTGGCTATATAAATCAACAAAATTTGTAAAAAAAAATATTGCAATGAATTTCTAAAAAATTGTAAAGGAAATTGGTAATTTCCAGGTGGAAGTAGAATGTATTTAAGATTTTTGTGTTGTTCTATTGCCAGTGTCTAAAGCTGAAAAGAGTAATTCTTTTATCATTATCATACAATTACAATGTAACATTTTCTCAGATAGAAAAGCTTAATTTGTTAAAGCAGGAAACTTAAGGCTTTTTATTTGTATGTATATGGCTATGGACTTTGCTTTTGTAAATATTGAAAATATTTATATTTTTTTAATGTGAAGATTCAAATAGTTTGATATTTCATTACTGACTGGGAGTTCTGACCTTATATGTTGATTTTTTAAAATCTTTCCAGCCAAAAAATACCTGATTAACTTCTTTAGCTTGGAGCTCATGCACTTCTTCAATCATGTCACCTAGAGAAAAAAGAATAATACTTAAAAACAATTCTCATTCTAGATTAATGACAATCCTGGTCCATAAATACACACAAAAATAATATAAATTCAAATGCAGAATATTATTACATTAAGAAAATCAAGCTTGGTTTTCATTTTAATCGTCAGAAATAAGTGAAATAAAATACAAAAAATTCTTTGTGAAAGCCAGAACAGGGGAGATTACTCAACTGAGCATGACTAGTCAGACTGCCCACACTATATTCTTATACATCCATTATACTCAGATTGAGAATAAAGAGTCTGGCAAAATTAGTTGTTAATAGTGCTAAATAGTGGTACAGAAAAGCATTAGAAAAACATTTGGACGTCATTTCTATGGGTCACCCAGGCTAGAGCATGATTAAAATTACTAATTTTACTTAGAATGCAACACATTTCTGAAACATTTTTTCCAGAACTTCCCCAGAAATTGGGGTAACTTTAGAATGAGCTAATCAAATTATCCAGCTGTAAGATATTCATACTGTTTATAGCGGACTTTTGTCATGTTGTGTTTCTATACAGAAAAATTGAAAGACTTCAGAAAAAAATAACATTACCAACAAATTCATCCAATACTGTGATCAAATTCCTGTATTTGAACTTTTGTGTCAGCCTACACCAATGTTTGTAAACTTTCCCACATAGAGACTGTGTTCTGTTTAACAGCTGGAATTCTCCACCAGGAATCTGAACCTAAGATATCACAAGATAAAAAGTTTATGAAAATAAGTTAAAATGATCAATTTAAATCATATAAATAATACAAGCAAAATTTACATTGAAAAAGTTTTTATTAAACTCATGTGCTTTGTAAGCACAGCAAGACACTACCACAGCATGTTTAAACAAGAAAATTGTAAAAATGAAAATTATCAAAGACATATCAATTTTTTGCACAGTCAAACATTTGATGTGGTGTTTAACAGAAATAATAAAACTTTGGTATCTGCTTTTTTACCTGAGGAAATGATGGCTTGTCCATGACAAGATTTAGATTAGAGTATTCCTCCCTCCAAGTGTTAACATTCTGTTCTGTACTGATGGATATGGTCCTCTCCTGTAGAACACTTCTTACTGGTTGCCTCAGTACCTCCTGTTAAATAAAAAAATGAAGTTATCTTCTACAATAACAGCTGATTCATTTCTAAGCTAAAAACTATGGGCTTTTCCTTTAAAATGTAAGAACCAGGGTCAGAAGTCAAGCTTGAGGTATACCAACCAGAGGCTACTTGGAGCCTGTGATTGCTCACCTGGCAAATTTTTTATTGAACAATCTTTTCTCCAAAGTAACAACTTAATACACTTTGCATTTTCTGACAAGAAAATGTTTGAAAACTGGACCAATTTGAAAACATAATTGGCCCTGGCGGCCAAGTTGACTTTGGGGTCAGCACCAATTTCATAACTCTGGTAAAGGACCACCTGTCTAACATTTCTGCCAAGTTAGGTTAAAATCTGTACACCTGTTTCCAAAAAGAAGACGAAAAATGTGAAAAGCACCAATTTCACAAATCTGACAAAGGACCAACTACTTAACATTTCTGCCAAGTAGTGTTGAAATCTGTTCAGTGGTTTCAGAGAAGAAGATAAAAATGTGAAAAGTTAATATATGACGCTGACTACCACGAAGGACACAAAGTGATGACAAAAGCTAACAGTGCCCTTTGGGCCAGGTGAGCTAAACAACTACAGTCAATTTTTAGAGCCATACATTTGCAATAACAAATGAGAAACAAATACCAACAAGAATAATAAAACTTACCTTCCTACTATACATACACACTTAAAAGAGAAACCCAGGAATTATCATGGCATGAAAAGGTATATGTCATGGATGCAGTAAAATTGTCTCTGCGTTGCCTGGTGATTTCTAACTCCACCTAAAGTCTAGTGTAATAAAAATCATTGCATCAAAATTTTAAGGGTTATGATCAGTCAGTTCTTAAGTCTGATACTGATACTTTGCTCAAATGGTTTCATAACCTCAGTGACAGATATAAGGTTGATTAATTAAGAGAACGAAGAGGCACAAAATTGTAATTGTAATTACCCATATTACCTTTTCATTTGTGAAAAGCAATAAATAAATGACAGGTATGAATAAACAAAACAACTAAAGTCAACTAAAACTTTGCATTACCTGGAATGATTTGATATGTTTATGTAATGTTCTGTGTGTTTTCTCAGTTGTGGCTTTCAATGCCCAGTAATTCATGTCAGTCCATCTGGCAATCTTCACAAATCCCTGCAATAATAGTACAGATTCCTTTGTAATCAAATTTATTTCAGAAATAAGTATATTTGTGATAAAAACTTTTTAGCACCAGTAATGAATGATGGATTTTTTATTCCTTTTTTATATCTTGTATGTATGTGTGCATTTTATAGCATATTGCTATGTTAAATACACTTCAACAGTCATCCACTGGTTGAAAAAGATTTAAAATCACTGCCTCAGACTAACACGTGAAACACAGAATTTGCAATATTGGCTATGGATACATCTAAAATTGAATATATCATACTTAATTCCTTTCAAAATTGTTTATTCACTAGCATGAACATAATACCCCACCAAACCAAATTTAGGTGTCTGAGTAACTGAGATATACCTTCAATTCTTTCTCAATGGGAGCTCTCAGATGTTGGATTTCTTCACTGATCATCTCACTGAACTGACTATAAAACTTGTACAAATTCCACAGCAGATTCAAAAGATATTCTACAAAACAGAACAAAATGAAGTAACACTGCTGATGTAAGATAAAGACATAAGCTGGATTTCCAGTCTTGGAATGATGTTAAGGTATTCTAGACCATAACAAAAATGGTGGTAAAATATTTCTTCATTTTAACAACATAGATGAAATTATGCTTTCTTTCAGGAGTTCTAAAAGTTATATTGTGTCTGAATCCAAAAATTATCTGTAAACATGTGTTTTCATTTAATGGTTTACTTAAGGTGAAGAGTCAGAAAAGGACATGTCCATAGAATTAAACCAAAATTTGCAGGTCTGTACATAACATCATAATACAAAGAAATATGTAAAAAAAATCTTACTTCACCAATCTCATTTTAGAGAAAAACGGCCTATTGAAGTCAGACCATGAAACAGCAAAATATACATGGATATAAAGGGGAAAAAACAAAAAAAATCCACTGGATTTGCACCGAAATGATAATTTTGAAAAAAATAATCCATAGATTTTTCTCAAAAACTGACAAACTGTTCTTCCTTACCCGTGGAATCGAATGGTATGAAAAAAATATGGGGTTACCAATACCGTTTTCGATGTACACTGCATTGAACCTAAAGAAAATTTGTGATTGTTTTGTAAAATGACGACATCGATAGTGATTACATTGTCTGCAACATCACAGTGATGCTATATGTACCGTTGACAATGGAGCAACTCCATGGGAATAGGTAGAGAATTAATTAACATATATAAATTTAAATATTTATGTAGATCTATGAATTTTGCCCTTTCCTGTGAAAAATTCTAAATCCCCGATTAAATAAATATAGTTCATTTGCATGTGGTAGATAGGGTATTCCCGCTGGGATTTGGCTGCCCATTCCAGTTAGTTTGGATAAGAATTTTCAATGTATGGTTCTTGATTTTCGTATATTTTGGTTTTAATGCTCTGATCACGAGAGGTTACTCTTTGAAATACACATATAGCATATTGGAACTCATTTTATTTCACACCAAAAAGTTAATTAGAAGATTTTTTTCTCTTGGAGTACGTATAACTTTCGGATAATTTTATTATTTATATAAGATAATTTTAGCCGTCACTATTTGTCCTTAATTCAAACATTAAAAATATTTTTTTTGTTTTTCTTTGGCGTGGTCTATGTTTGTTGATAAAGTACATTTGTGTATGAGGTATACTGGTTATTTAAGATTTCGAGGAGTCGCAATTTTTTCACAAACAAGATCGTACATAGAAGAGGAAGAAAATTGAGGTCTACTTAAAATGTTTTCCAATGGAATTTTTGTTCGTTTTATTCTGCATTTAGGAAAAAGAATTCGTCAATATTAATAATAAGTTTTCAGTGTGTTTTGTATTCAATTTATTAGTCATAAAATACGTATATGGTCTATCTTCAAGTACGGTCTCATCCATTCAGACCCGACGGTTAGGTGTATAGAAATAAGTCGTTCAGTTTCTCCGCCTGCAGTTAAAACCCCTGGAGAATCCGTTATGTGAGCAGGATGTAAAAATATTCACCCACCCAGAGAGTAGCCAGGGTAAGAAAAAGGCTACTCGGTTTCTCCGCCAGAGAAACAACTCCTTTTAAAGGGACGTCCGTTTATTGGGGGATGTATAAATTCATTCGGAGATGACGTATTTAACAGTTGGTCCCGTGTTGGAAGAATCCCACGATTTTAGCATGTTAAAGACCCCTGTGCGACTATGCTAGAAAATCACCGGCCCTGACCATCAGCTTACTCCATTTATGATAACTTTTTCTCGTCCTGTATATTCATGAAAACATTTGCACCAGTCAATCAGTCAATCAATCAATCATCTATTCATGCAGTCTGGACCATACCTGAACGGTCTGGATTTTTACTTTTTCTGTTTAAAAAGCCTCAAAACTAATATACACTCTGCAATATTTAAATAAATGTTTTGCACAGAAATTGCTACAAAAAATCTGCTGGTAGATCATGTAGAACTTGGGTTAATATTCAAGGTCAGATTTAAATGGTACAGTACCAAGATAGAACGTCATAAACGTAGCGTCACAATCATTGGACGTCACACAATAGGAAAAAAGCCTCTTGTAAACAAGTCATCGCCAGATGGAGTTTTTTTTACTTCAACTTCACCTTAACGCTTCACAAGTAATTGTTGCCATTAACTTACAAAAGTAGTATAAAGAATAAACATCATTCTTTTTCGAATATTGGTAAAATACTATTAAATGCCATTCACGGGACTATTAGTTTATGCTTTGAATTAGTTTGTGCTTTAAACTTTAACATTTTGGTGGAATATTAATAACAGAGGTTGCATTTAATTATAATTTGGTTTTTAATAGTATATGGGGACAATTCAGTTAGCATTTCTCGGGAGGATTTCGGGAGGATTGGACGTGACGTCACAGGTGACGTCACCGGAAGTGACATGAACCTGAAATGACGTCACCGGAAGTGACGACACCATAAGTCACATGACGTCATTTATGACGTCACTGGACGGCAATTTTTTCCCGCGCTTTTTTGTTTTTCGGGAATAGTCGGGCATGTTCGTGGATGTTCGAGATGTCTTTGCTGTTTTGGAGGTGATGGCGAAGCCCTTGTACTAGGAGTATCGTTTGGTTTATTTTTTCCCGCGCTTTTTCGGATTTTGGTGTTTTTCACCACATGTTCGTGAATGTCGAGATGTCTTTGGTGTTATGGTATTAGGGCGAAGCCCTTGTACTAGGAGTAGAGTTTGGCGCATGCGCGAGCAAAACCCTGCCATTTTTTCCCGCGCTTTTTCTTTTTTTCGGGAATAGTTGGGTATGATCGTGGATGTTCGAGATCTCTCGGATGTTTTGCAGATGGGCGAAGCCCTTACCTGAGGAGTCGACATCTGCGCATGCTCGAGCTGAAGCGAGCATTGTTTTTCGTCGTTGTTTTCAAAGGACATCACTCTGTATTCCCGCCATTTTTGGTTTTTCGGGAATAGTCGGTATGAACGTTGATTTCCGAGATTTCTTTTGTGTTATGGGTGTAAGGGCGAAGCCCTTGTACTAGGAGAAGACTTCTGCGCATGCCCGAGCGGAAGCCAGCTTGGTTTTATGAATCTCTTGACTTTAGGGTCTTATTATGGGGTTCCGTAAGTATGGGGACAAGGGGACATAAACAACCAACTCTGATATCTATGTTCAG
>JAULBM010004109.1:0-11912 GCA_032357055.1 Geukensia granosissima | reverse complement strand
CACGAAAGCAACAGTCCGCAGGAAGACGTGCCACTTTACCCAGACACATTATTCTGACTCTAGGCCGACCAGTATATGCTCTTACTCCTAAATGCTGCGTGCTTAGCGGAGAAGCAGCATATACCAATTTTAATGTGGGATCGAACCCACGACCTTCCGCACTCGAGGCGAGCACGCTAACCATTACACCATGCACCGAGGCGGTCAATATTTCAAATCAAAATGTAGGTAAAAGGTATCATATATAAAAATAGCACGATCAATTTGTATTAATTGGTATCACTAAATCACAGTTTGCAAGTAATATAATATATTTTAATACAATCAATATTTCGAATCAAATGGAGGTAAAAGTATCATATACATATATGACATGATCTGTTGTAATAATTGAAATTAATTAATCACAGTTTGTAAGTAACATAATATAGAAAACGGAGAAGTGCCATAATTGTCTATGAGAAAATCATCCAAATGTATAAATTACAAACATTGACGGAAAAAACATATATTTTAGCGTTTATTAACACCCATCTTTATCCTTCCACGGTTTGCGTCTTTAATAATTGAAGAATTATTTATACCGACATTTATTATCCATATTATTACCAGTTTTATAAATTTTTCTTCATTGCAACAGCAGACAGTTTACACGAACTTATTTCCAAGGTAAGTCATTTAAACTAGTTGGAATATATATAATCGGATATATGTCTTCCAAATAATTATGACTGCTATTTTCGAAAAAAATGTAGTAATAGAACACGATTCTGGGACACACGAAGATAAAAATTATAAGAACTTATTGTAGAAAACCCAATATATATGTATTTATTAATATCTTTTTTAAGTCATTTAAGTGTTTTGTTACATTTTAGTGGCTTGCGTAATACAAACTAGTGCTTAATCTTGTAAATTTTCTTTATATTTGGATCCCATTTCTGCTTAATGGGGCAATAAAAACAATGTAGACACAGTCCAAATTCCATATTTGTCAAAAGTTTAATGCATTACCAATTTAGCAATCATAATATTATATCATTTGCTTGAGCTTTATTATTATAAAACTCAAGAAATAAACCTTCTTTACAGATTCATTGTAAAAACAAATAATTTGCAATAAACATGATATAATCAAAATAAAGGCCAAAATATTATTTCGTTACCTTGAAAATAATCTAAATGTATATATCAGTAAGTTTATAAAATAGAGGTTTTAAAATTTCAGCTTACCCCTTTTTATTTTTATTTTTTGTGAGGGGGTAGTCTATACAGATTTTATTTTATGATCATATTACGTATTAATTTGATAATTTTTTCTATGAAACAAAAATTGCATGTATTAACTTAATACTACACTCTTTATTTACGTTCATGTTTGGTATATTTCTGTTTTTTTTTATTTGTGTTTATAATAACGTTTTGGTTTTCATATACTTGTATAATGTTATCAATTAAAATGAATTTAAGCATCATAACAGATTTTTTTTAAGTTGTCAAAGTCTAAAATTTTAAAACCTTTGACTAAATAGCATTTAGGTACATTAAGGGGAAAGTAATTTAATTTTAATCTACATCCATAAAATAAATGTGCATTTTACTGCACTAAAAGCTAAAACAATTAAAGGATAAAGGTTTTTACACATATTCTATTAAAAGAGGGCATTTTTTCTCGATTTCTTTTCTGATATATTTCAATAATTTTATTTCTATCATTCCTCATTCTCTCAAGCCAGGGAGTTTTAACCCGCTTCCTAAAATCCTTGACCTAATTCGTATGACCGAAATCAGACTTCATATGAATTCATTTATATTTCGTCGCGCGATTTTCGCTGAGATTAATAGTATGAACAAACAAAGACAATACTCAGCGCGACGATCGCTTTTGAAGTATAAATGAGCCCATATGATTAGCCAATAGGAACGACTGTGATAGTTGAAAAATGACAGTGCCTCGGTTTGGTTTCATTGTAACATGTTTATTCCCACAGGAAGTATCGTGTGCCTGTTCCAAGTCAGGAGCCGCGGTGATTGTTTGCTCTTTGTATTTCATGTAGTTTTTTATTTATATGTATAATATTGAGGCAAGGTTTGCATAGTTTAACGTATAGATGTATTATGTGTTTTGGGCTAGATATCGCCACAAGGAGTGGGATTCCACCATTGTTGAAAATCTAATAGCGATCTCTAGAATCATAAATTTCCTCTTTTCTATGGAGTATGGTCTCACTCCTTCCTGCGGTTGCAGTGTCTATCGACTTGCCCCTTTTTGTCTGACCCTAGCTATTTTTCTCGCTTCCTCGCTTTTGACGTGTAAAAATTTACAATTTTTGACAAAATCTAAAAACAAATAAACAAATAATAAATGTCCTATTTGTTTTCAGTATATTGTAGGTTTACTCATGGCCAATACATCTCACCAGATGGAACTGACAACCGATGAAATTTTCATGATAATAGCAGCTAGAACTCCCGACAGCTTTCACTACAGCGCAGGTGTTGTACTGTTGCTGGGAAACGTGGGTTCTGTTATTACGAATGGATCCGTTTTATTCATATTTTTCGTTATTGACAGAAAACAGTTAAACAGAACAAATCTGTATATTGCCGCAATTTGCCTTTTGTCTCTTCTAATGGCAGTGTTTGCTACTCCTATGGTTGCCGTTTCTAGCTTCAATAAATTTTGGCTTTTTGGCGAGGTGGCATGCAAATACTACGCGTTCATGATGTCGTTTGCTGGCTTTTCCGTAATGCTGATTCTTGGGATGATCTCAATTGACAGATATATACATGTCGTTAAATGCAGCTTGGCTATCCATTTTTCATCAACGTTAAGTCTTGTTCTTATATTAATTTCTATCCTTACGTCATTGGCTTTTGCTATCTTCCCACTGGTTGGATGGAACCAATACATATACGAAGGAGTCGGCACCACATGCGCAATTGACCTAATTGGAGACGAATATAACGGCAGATCATATGTGTTGGCGCTGCTGATCGTATTCTTTGCTGTTCCAGTGTCAGTAATGATATTTTCCTATGGTTCTGTTTATGCGAAGGTATGTGCTTGCATGCATTGCGTTGGAAACTGAAAAAAGTGGCTGATTGAAAATGAAAACTATAAATTATTCCGTTTCTCATATCATTAGTTAAATTGCAAAATTATTTTAAACTGTATTCTTAGTATTAAATAATATAAACACAAGTAAGTGAAAGAAAAAAATTATCTTTCGCGGCTGCACTTTAGGGTTTTTAGTAATAATAAACACCTCCAGAAACTCAACAATTCAATAAATCATTGAGTAAATGTATAATATTTCGATTTCGTTATTTCGTTTTAGTTTAGTCATTTCTACTTTTGTCTCTGATTATTAAAAAAGAGGTGATTTCTGTTTTCTACATTTGCTACTTAACTAAAATCGTCTGACCTGAATTTTTGTGGGATGCTCTAGACAACTGTCTATGCATTTTTCGTGTTTTTTTGGTGTTCAGTTTCAAGGTTCTCCACATCCGCATTTTAAAACCAAAAATGAAAAACCCAAAAACAAGCCAAATCCTAATGTTCTGTTGATTTTCCAAAATTTGAAATTCGTACCCAACAGAAGACGTTAATTTTTGAGTTTTAATTTAAACCCTCTGTTCATTAAAAGATTTTTTACAAGAAACGTATTAAAAGATTTTGTTGAATTACTCGAAATGTTAACAAAATTAAGTCAGATCATAAACAAATACTTTTAAATATTAAATCAGATTGGACGATTTATGTCAGATGTTGGTTTTCTATTTGCATTAAGTATTTAATGGTTAATGATAAAATTTATAGTTTCCAGCATTCCCTTGTTATATTTTAATGAATATTTGATAAAAATTTACACTTCAGGTTATGAAGGAATCAAAGGCTCATCTGAGGTCAGTGCGAAGGAGCGAATCGGTGAGCAGTTCTGAAGAAATAATGAAAAAGTGGTCATTAGAAAAAGAGTTAGCTGTAACAGTGACATTAATCATAGGTTTGTTATTGTGAATGTAAATATTAGACAGATAATCACTTCTCTAAATGTTTTTGTTAATTTTATTTTGACATTAAAACATTCTTTTCTACTTTGCAAACACATTTTTATTTAAACCATTTACATATTTCCTACCTCGACCTCAACAATCATACACCTATCTGTAGTATATTCGCTACATATATTTTCGTAAATCAAATGTTTGTTTTTCTGGATAGTGCAAAAACTGGTCATCCAATCATCTAAAACAACAGATATTGGATCCTTCACACCCAGCGATGTCCAACGCTTCTGTTGAAGGACTTATTACTTTGTATTAAAATTTTTTGAGAATACATATTTACCTTGTAATGCTATTTGTCTGCTGAGTCCAAAATATATATTATGGTTACCTGAGTTTTATAACAAATGGGTCTGAAAGACATCTGGAAATTTTCCCACTGTTGGAAATAAAGTTCCGACATAAAGACATAAAATAGTTAAGCCACTTTGGGCTCCTTATTTGATCCCTGAACAAAAAGTAAAATATGAAAAGCTAACACAACATCTTCATATCATATTCATCTAGTAGCTTAATCAGTAAAAATGAAAATTGGTAATAATTCTTTAATAAAGAATTGGTAATGAAGCTTTAACACAAAAAAAACAAATTGTGAAGCTGAAGTCACATGAATGGAATGAAACTGGAACTTTTTGCTCCCTTAACTTTAAACCTAGGGCAACAAATTATTTCGAAAGCTCCTAGAATAAAGATCATTGAAATTTGCACTTCAAATAAAGAAATGTAAGCC
Organism: Geukensia granosissima; assembly: GCA_032357055.1. Classification (NCBI taxonomy): domain Eukaryota; kingdom Metazoa; phylum Mollusca; class Bivalvia; order Mytilida; family Mytilidae; genus Geukensia; species Geukensia granosissima. The sequence continues at coordinate 7,114 of JAULBM010004109.1, read as the reverse complement.
ATAACTACCTAATAAGTCATAAGTTACACGGTATTGCTCTTACATGGTTTCTTTATATTTCAATATTGCTGATTTGTCGTAGGTCTTCGAGTATATCATTTATTCTCCAACAGAATTGAAAACGTATGTCCACACGCTAATTTACACATGTTATAAAAAAGAAGATATCTTCTTTTGTTTTAGGAGCATTTCTTTTGTGCTGGAGTCCATATTCATTTCTCCTACTGTGGAAATTGTTGTACAAGAACGCAACAATTCATCCGATACTAATGGCTGTGCCTGCAATGATCGCTAAAACTGCTGGATTGTTTACCCCAGCTGTCTACCTGTATCGTAACAGAGAGTTTAGGAAACAGGTTCTTCGACTGTATCCATGTTCTAGAAAAGGAAATGCAGTTGTTCCTTCCAACCTTGATGTAAATAATACTATGATGATGTCGTTGAAATCCGACAACAGCATTGTTTTCCCAAGAGAAAATGAGTTAGGTAACCCACAACCAGGTACCGTCTCTGACATTGAAATGAACATACCAAAAACAAGACTTAAAATTCAAAAATCCTTGGTAAAAGCCAACCTAAAACTATCTTCATCGACCTTCAAAGGTGTAGGGAAGACATCAGCGCTCGATATTGGTAAAAAAATGGACGATGCTGAGCATGAGAAGAAAATTCCATGCACCTCAAAAGCAGAATCCAAGAAAAAGTTAAAGTTATCATCGGAGAAGCAGCTGGATTAAAGGAATTTGTAGTTTGTTAAATTAGCAGTTATTAACTTCTAATAAACTGTTCCAGTCAGAATGCATATTTGTATGCAAAAATCAAAAATATCGGACTCTACCACCCAGTTATGAGATATCGTTTATAATGCTTTAAACGAAACATCTGCTATGTAAGCGAAACATCAAATCATGTCAAAACATGCGTATCAGGTGTCAAAGACATCTCTGATGTAAATTATTTAAATTTGCATATTCAACATCAATCATTAGAGATGTTGAAATTTTTGCCAGGGTAATGACTTTTTTATCCTACAAATTATGCCCCTTTTTCTGTATTTTAACTTCATAAAATCCGTATTTGTAATCGCGATGTCTTATTCGGGATTTTAGAAATTATTTTAAGATACAAACTTAATTTTTGCAATCTTACTTATCCAACGACATAAGTACCCATCAGAGCCTGACAAAGTTTCCATAAACTCGGACAAGCAGACCATTTAAAATGAAGTAAACTATTAAATCATATGTAGAATTAAATCTCATAGATCAATGTTAGAACAGTTGTGATATATTGGCATTTCTTAGATTTGCAGGTGAACTAAAATATCTACGAATCCGGATGGTATGAAATTCTGTTCATATTGAAAATGAACAATATTTACTACTTCATGTGCTTGAACGTTTCTTTTATAGATGCTGAGAACTCAGCTTGTCTTAATATGAAAAATCAAAATCCATCTGGCTTTGATAAATAACATTTATTTAATGGAATTTGAAGCATTTTCAAATTAGAAACAGTTTTCATATTTAAAAAATATTTGTTTTTGTTTGATATTATTATAATAAATAAATTTGTATAATTTGTATTGTAATGTATTTAAATTGAGTGCAATGTATTGACCTCTTTGGTTATGTTTACTCTTACTGCACACAAATTGCTATCATACGGAAAGCTATTTTTCAAGTAAACAAACCAAAACTTAATTTCTTTGTTCAATAAGTTTTGTTGGATTTCATTTATCTCCTGTTTTGTGCAACTTGTGTGAGTATGAAATAAGAAAAAATACTGATATCTTCTACAGATAGATCATAAAAGTGATCAGAAGCCTAAGTCTTTCAAACAAGTTTGCTGAGTAAGTATACGGTTCCAAAATTGACAAACAAGTCAAGTCAATTCAATATCTTCTTGATAAAGGTAGGAATCACGAAAAAAAATCTTTTGAAACCTTAAATAACATTTTCATCGCCGTTTCAAAATTTGGATAGTTGGTATGATTCCGAAAAAAAGTGACAAAACAGTTTCCCAGCGACATATTGTCCGTAAAGTAGATGTATAAAGGTAAAGGGTTTGAAGAGACAAATGTGCGCATAGTGCCGCTTGTTGAAATGTTTCTTCTCCAGGTAACGCTTTTTGTTTTAGTGTCGAATCTATTCGTGATCAAGTTGGGTATTTTACCGGTTTTTCTGTTGTTTTTTCTTTGTTAAGTTCCGGGGATGGCCCTATTTCGCCTATCCTTTTGCAAGTTTACCAGTGTTGACTACATGGACTAAATATGATGGATGTTTATACATGTATGATTTATGTGCATTGCATGGATCAATCTCTCGTCAGTAGATATAGTAAGAGAAGTACTCAATTCTGAAAGAAATGTTGTGGCAAATCCATTACGTTGCGATATCTGAAGTTATTTTCTTTATACAAATTAAGTCATTAAACATACTGGAGCCATATTGTTTATCACTTTGTATGTCTCAAATGTCCTAGTTCAGATTCTTTTTACTTGGAGTCTTAGTACCCTTGAAATTTAAGATAATTTACTATACAATGATTTAAAATCAAAGGAACAAACTTCAAATAATTCGCATAAAAATGTGAAATCTTCACAATTTCCAGTCTTTTAGTACACTACTCTCGGCAAAGTACACTTCAGAAATCGGCTTTTCAAAATTTATTATATTTAAGGATGTTCGCAGCTCATGTTCAGCCATTTTGTTCAGATTTTCGAACTCCTCTGGTCTTATCCATTTCATAGCATTGATATTTTTTGCCAACTGACCACCCATTTTCTTTTCATAATTTCATTAAACACATTTAAAGGTGCCATTTGAGAAGTTTTTATTAAATTCTTTTATTTCTTCTTGGGTTTTAATTGAAAGAACCTTCTAAGACAAAACCTAAGGAAAATCAAGAGAAACACCTTTTCCCTCCAAATTTTCAAATTCTTACTAGTATATAATAAAAATGAGGACAAAGACCCATGACTTTTTTAGCTTATTTTATTGCAATTTTAATATTCTTAAGAGCTATCACAGTCATTTGAAAACCTTTTCAAACAGAGTAGAGAATTAAGTTGTTTTAGATTGACCCATAATTAATGTAAATATCAGCTTTTCTTAGTCGTTGATAAATTTATAAATAACTTTTCAAATTTATTCGAAAGTTTCTCCAAATCTGGGCAAGATGTACTGTTTTTTTTTTTAATTTGCATAGAGAAAGGAGATAATAAACTAATTTTCTGTGTCTTTTTCTCCAAATTGCCTATAAACATCCCGTATCATGTCACAAGTTCAAGTTTTTAAGCTCACCTGGCCTAAAAGGCCATGTGAGCTTTTCTCATCACTTTGCGTCCTTCGTCGTCGTCGTAAACTTTTTACATTTTCATCAACTCCTCTGAAACCAAACTTTGGTGGAATGTTCCTATGATAGTCCTCTTTAAAATTTTTGTTGGATTTTGCCGGACACCATTCAATATGGCCGCCATGGCTCGACATTGTTTAACATTAGACCCTAAGGGAATTTCACTTTTTCATCTTCTTCTCTGAAACCACTGTAGAGATTTTATCCAAACTTTGCAGAAATGTTAAGCAAGTGGTCCTTTACCAGATTTGTATTTTTCGTGTAGTTTGGAAATTCTAAATGGCCGCCATGGCGAAACTTAATTTAACATCGAACCCTATGGTAACTTCATGTCTTCATCTTCTTCTCTGAAACTACTGTAGAGATTTTAAACAAACTTTGCAGAAATGTTAAGCATGTGGTCCTTTACCAGATTTGTGTTTTTCATACCTATCAGAAATTCAAAATGGCTGCCATGGCGAAATTTAGTTTAACATTGAACCCTATGGGAATTTCACATTTTCATCTTCTTCTCTGAAACCATTAAACAAATTTCAATTAAAGTTTGCAGGAATGTCAAGCAGATGGTCCTTTACCAAATTTGTATTTTTCGTGCCATCATATTACGGCGCATACGTAATTCCTTAGAAAACAAAACATCAAACTTAACACGTCATGAATGATCCTGTATATTTCTCACAATGTGTTCTGGTTGGTTCATGTTTATCAGTTAGTCCTTTGCAATCATATGAAATTGCAAACATGCAGATAGTGTAACAAAAAATTCCAAGTTTGCCAGGTGAGCGATTACAGGCTCCGTGGAGCCTCTGGTTCAGTTCCTAGCCTTTTTGTTGATCAGGATAAATATCAAATAACTTTTTTAATTGGTGTATGACCTAGATCACACTTGCAGTATGAGGCTAGATCTCACTTGCTGAACAGATCGTTTTGGTCTCTGGTACCGCTGCCGCTTCTGTTGTCTAAATGTAAAATTATTCATATTTGCAAAGTTGGGTCTCCAATACCTGACACCCGCAACTTGGGTCTTATTGACACCGCCTTGCTGAAACTGACAATATAATAAAAGGTGACTGCCCACGCACTATACTTAGGTATGCAATATGTATTGTTTGACTAACGGCGATGTAATATATAGTAATTTTGCAAATACTATCATGTTACTTGTAAATAACAATTCCGTTTGTATGAACTACGATTTTTTCATCCAACAAAATTTTCGGGAGCACTCCGAGTGCTGGAAATCATAGCCTTCCTGAACTTTAGATATCCTTGTAGGGAAATGGAATTGGTTGACATTTGTCCATATTCTTAAAAAGTTTTATCCTGGTGGCATTATTTTCAAAAGAATCACGATTGATGCACTGTTTTATTCCCAAATATGGAGGATCAAAATGAGAATTAGAAGTCGCACAAACATTCGCCGAGATCAATTCAGTTATAGCACCGCTATTTGGTGAATGTTCTGATGAAAATGTTTCTTTTCTTGGTGTTTCTTCAGGAGAGTTTGGTTGATCTTGTTTGCTTTAAATACGAAAACATGTTGCCTACATTTTGCTTAACAGCTACAACAGAAGTAAATTTATTCATGTATATACGTGAATTTATGTATAGATCCTGATTGAGCCAGTATTTTATACTCTGTATTGACTAAGTCATGATTTTGGATTGATTGATGAGTATAAAGTGATTATTTAGCTACAGATAGTTATTTTTGACAAATGATGTGTAGGCAGCTGCCCGTACAATGCCTATAACGGGCACTACACCCCTGCCAACTTCCAGTTTACGTATCGTCTTTTTACTCTCTCTCTCAATTTAACGGTCACTTTGTTGGTGTAATTGTACTTATTGTTTGTCCAACAAAACGACAAATGAAAGGAAAAGGAGGTTTGTGTGATATTAAGATTACTTTTCCATTTTATTGGGTCGTATTCTTACAGTCCAAACCCCATATATATTTCACGAACAATCACGTTTTAAATATTCAGTTATTTATTAATTCGTATATAATTCCAACAAACTACAGACGCAGGCGAGACGAATACTGTGTCTACATTAAACACTCTTTACGAATTATACATTTCGAGTTTAAAGGTTTTTAATTTTCTATTGCAAACAGGTGACCATTTCCCACTGTATGACGAATGTGTCAACTATCTAGACTTTAATTTTACTTACAATCTAAGAATAGAATTTTTGCCTCCTAACATCATCCAGAGGAATTCTTTATAATTGATAGTCCCTGATCCTGTAGTGTCGACCTCTTTGATGATTTTCATCAATTCCAGATGTGTCTTTGTTTGTCCCAACTTCTCCAACATTTGCTTTAATCCCATATGATCTGAATCATTTCAGTGAGATTGGTAACTAATGACAAAGTTCATTCTTCGGATATTTCTTTCTACTTTATATATGTCCTACATGCGATCAATACTTTTTAAATTTGACACTTGAGCAATATATTGTTTTCTTTTGGCTATTCTAAATCCACCCGGGTGTGTTTTGATTGATAATTGAAAGAACGGGGTTTGTGATCAACTGTGTTTGGATTTTTAACTAGCTATCAGAAACTATACGAGTACGTTTTCAAGGTCGGTAAACCTTGTTGTCTGTTGATTTAGTTCTTATTATCTTCGTACTATATATCATAAGTTAAATCTTATGCAGCTTAGTTTTTATGTAGTCCCAGTTTGGAAGGGGTTTAGTACTCAAAAACATGTTGAATCCCGCCACATACTTTATCTGCTTGTCTAAAGTCAAGAACCTGTAGTTTTCATGTTGAAACAAATGTTACTTGTTTTACATTGTGTAATTATCTGGTCGATAGCTGTTATATTTAAATAACATTACTTTTTGTTCTTTTGGGCCATTTAAAGCTTGTCGTATGGCGTGGAGATGTGTCCATTATTGAAGGCCATTGAAAGCCTATAGAAGTTTTGGATGGCAGTCTCATAGACAATCATACCAGATCACCCTTTTCTATGCATGCTAAAAACTTATAAGATGTCTTTTAATCACATTTATCTCATCCCCAGTATTCGTAAATTTAAGAATGTTACTATACATAAACTTAAAATATCTAAGTGAATGGTTTCAAATTATGCAATTTTACATTTTCATTTGCATACAACAAATCATATATAATAGGAAAAATATGGGGTAAATATCAATGAGACCATTCTCCATCCCCTTAAGAAATGGGGGGAAATTGTAATTTTGTATCAAACAGTAAGCCCCATAATTGGCCCAAATTTAAAAATTTTATTACACAACAATAACTTGTGGTCAAAATGCTGCCTTATAACCATCTTTTAATAATTTACAACTTATACATATATAAGTCATTTTGACAAAATTGCAGGACACATTTGACTTTTTCAACAAGAATTATAATGTCATTTTTAGGTGTTTTATTAAATGTATAAGAGTACATAAAAACATCACGAAGACATTTTAACTAAGCATGATATAGAATAATAGATATTAGGAACTTTTCATTTTTAGCCAAAATTCTTGGGCCAAAACGTTGCTTACTGACACTTTTCCTTTGTGATGTTTAACCTTTGTTCTTTCTGATTGTCCAACAAAATTACATGTTACATGTAGAACTTTTGGTTGAAAAGGGAGGGAAAAACAGGAAATTATAATTAAGAACAATAAGAATGAACAATAACAATATACTTAATAATAATAATAATAATAATAATAAATAATAATAAATAATAAATACTTTATTTAGAGAGGGTAACAGCAGTTA
>JAULBM010004099.1:0-11913 GCA_032357055.1 Geukensia granosissima | reverse complement strand
GAAGAGGACCCTTGTAAGTTGTGATAACTTGTGTCCGATTCATTTGTTAATATTTAACAATAAAATATGTTTAATCTACCCTCGTCCTTTCATTAAATTTCTGTTGGGTAATTGGTATGAATTAGTCACAAACAAGTTTTTTTAATTTTCCGAAACAAACAAACAAACAAAATATATATTACTTCCATTATTTCAATCGCACCCCACCTCCTGAAGGAAGCCCAAGTATAGAAATAAGGTGTTCGGTTTCTCTGTTTGCAGGTAAAATCCCTGGTAAAGAACCTTTCGTTTGTTTGATTGCGGGATGTAATAATCACCCTCCCCATGCAAAGGCTGTACGAGGAAAAGAATAGCTCCGTATTGAAGGCACTATTTTTCTTTTAGGGTCGTTCCCGGTTATGAAGGAATATAAATTCGTAATACATCTGAAGAAAGACGTAAAAACTTCTAGGTTTTAAGCAGGTCAAATACCCCATGTAACAGCTCGTTTTAAGTGGTCAATAAGCGACCAACAAGGCGAAATTTTGCGATCCTATGCAACCCGTAATTTTTTCAGTGGCAGTCTGATAGACCCTCTCATAAAGCTTCCTTGCTCAGAGTAGATAGTGATTTGTTTGATAACTTGTTTCCATCCTGAATATGCCTGAAATATTGAGCGCAGGACGTTTATAGCAGCAATCAATTTCTAATGGATGATAAGCTATCTGCAGAATATCCAGTAAATATGGTAAACACTTTTCTTGAGCACAGAATCTTTATAAATCATAAGTTCTTTTTTAATTATTGTGAAAGATAGTATTAACAAACTTCAATTCTTAGTGAACCTTACAATATATTTGGTTGATGTAAAAGCCATCCTCCAGAACTGAGCAAATGTAAATGTTAATGTAAATACAAATGTAAAGAGTTATACACTTTACATTTGAAAGAAAAGAATTGATGAGAAGTTTAAAAAATACTATATTGTCGAACATTTCAGGTTTCATTTGAAAGCATCCAAGAAACGTTACTGAATGTGCATGGAGAATTAAAAAGTCACAAAGAAAAGGTAATTTATTTTGTATGTAATACACATTTATGTGCAGTTAAATACTGGCTTAATGTTGGATAAAGAAAAGTTCCTGCAGTTGGAGTATCATTATTACAATGAGGTTCCATTTTACTGTAACACTAAACTTAAATTGCGGAAAAGAGACAAGTTAGTGTTGTTCGAATTCATTTTGGATATATTTTTAACAAAGATCATTTCGCTCAAAAAATTATAATTGGTAAACACAATATAATTAATTACAGAAAGTGAAACAGGATTTATATGGTTTTATTTAATGCTCTTGATCCTATTTCAGATAACAGAACAGTTTCCACAGAATGGTAACAATGAAAACTCAGTGCAGATTCGGACAACTTGTGAAAATTTCCATTCCTCTGGTAAGTATTTTTTATTGGGTCCTGACCTTTAAGGATCAAAAGCAAGAATTTTTTATATTAAAGATATAATATAATTTAATTTAATTTAATTTAATAAAGGTATAATTGCAGGTGAGACAACCATATTAAACTTATAAATTACTAACATCTTCGCACTGTAAACAGAATTTGTAAGAAGTTTTCCAAAAAAGCTTGGGAATTTTTTAATTACTTACGATTTAATCAGCAAAATATAATGAAATGAGATCAAAACACATCTTTATTTATATCAAAAAGACAAAAATCAGGGTATTACTTTAACAAAATAAATCAAGTGTAGATAATATTTTTTCCTTTGGGTTAAATATCAGGTAACCGTTGTAAATACTTTTACATGAGCATAGAATCTTTATAATGGTAAAGTTCTTTTAATTAGGCCATAGTTGTGTTTTGCGTATGTATGCTTGTAGGTTTTGTTGTTACTGGGGTAAAAACAAACACAAGAATAATTAGAAAATCACTGGCTAATCAATTAGGTAAAACAAAACAATAATAATCGCTGATTTTAAATTAGAATGTTTTTATCATATACAGTCAACTTTTATGAATTGGTGAGCCTGTGTTGCAAATACTCTAAAGGCTGTCTTTTTAATTCTGAGTGTCTTTTTAATTTTGAGTGTTTTCGTGCTGGCTGGCTGGTAGCTTTCGAAAATTTAACTGGACGCAAAACAAATAAAAAACAGACACGGCGAAATATAGTATTAACAAACTGAAGTTCCTATTGGACCCTACAATATATTTGGTTGTTGTAAAAGTATTGTCTATATGTCCCTTGTAAACATTAAAAGTAGTTTTCTTATTGTAGCATTGGAAATGTTAACAGAAGAGGAACGTCTGCTGAATGATACCAAAGATGTTTACCTAAAAACCTCTGCTCACTTTCTTTATGATGAAATCCCGGTATGTTTTGAAAATAGTTGTATTTGATAACTTGTGGTGGATGCTATGTCAAGCAACTGAAAAGCAGGTGGAAACAAATCAACATTTCATCTTAGAAGTTATGGAAATTTTGCCCAAATATCACATACTTACAACATTAAAAAACGGGGCGTAGCCAATATTATACGAAACCCCACATTGATAGTAATATCAAGATGAATACACTTAACAGTGAAAAATAGTTTAATACGTTCAGTATATAAGCTCGTTTATGACCTAAATAGATTTGTGTTTTTACATTTTTGTTGTTTTCAGCAGTTTGTAAAAGTGTCATTTAATTTCAGAACAAACCACAAAACTTCTTCCAAATCTGGGCTATATTTCTCCATGATTGTAAATACTTCTGGAAACTGGCACATCGACGAATTGCAAAAGAACGATTTGAAATGGAATTTAAGTATAAAGGTCAAACGGTAAGTTTACAGACAAAATGTAATACTTTTATCTCTCTTCACATACCCAAGAAAACGTCATTTGGAATTGTAATATAATTTTAAAGTAAATTCTCAAAATTGTCTCTCAACTGTTTTATACCACAGATTAAACTATTTCGTGAAACTTTTTTTGCTGGACCCACATCTTTTCTGACTTAGCTTTCAGTTGTCACCATGCTCCTTGAAAATGTGCATTATTCGCATAGAGGTAGATTCCGCCCTCGAAGACATCGAAGATTTATTTTTGTGGTGATGTGGTTATACATGTATTTCCTTGACATAACTACATAACTTTTATTTTTCGTATTACTCAATAAAGAATTGTTTCATTTGTAGTCTCTTGGGACATCTCATGGTTTTGACAGCTACCGGGCGAATATGTTACGTCACTTAACAACTCTAAGAAATACACACGATTCAAAAGATGGTGCTACGCATATAAAGCAAGTCAATAATTGGATAGATACTGCAGAGATGAACGTAAAACCAGAGAAATCTGGGTCTTTGTACAATTCACGCTCAGAAGACTATAAACCGAAAACAACTCAACGAACCACTTCTCCTAAACCTTTGACCTCTGATCCTCCAGATTCAGCTAATTTACATAAACCTCAGCCAATGAGAAATGGATCAACACCCCCAAATTATGAAAATCACAATGAATTTGAAAAATCTATATATAGTTCGAAGCAAGATAACCTGACTGATGATAAAAGTAATTCAGAAAAGACTGATAAGTCTCAGTTCTCGTTTAAATCATGGTTAAAACGTGAGCCAGGGAAAAGACATAGTAGTGGCGAAAGTAAGTCAAGTGGAGAAGATAAAATGCAGACTTTAGACAATGTAAAACGGCCATCAGGGGAGACAACTCTATCTAAGATTAAACATTCTGTCGTCCAGAAATTTACAAGCTCTTCTACAACAAAACGTAATCATCAGTCAATTCAAGAAGAATCTCATACATCTGCTGAGCAAACTGTTCACACAACGCCATCATATGTGCCATTAAATTTAAATGTGAATGATATTGATCCTTATGAAACCAGTTTAGGTCGGGAAAGTCGGTTTGGAACAATGACATCAGAAATCGACTTGCGACCCAAACCATTTGACAAAGCAAACATTAATGAAATAGAATTTCATGTGAATTCTGCTGAACGTCGAAGTAAATTTGATGCTTCAAAATTTACATATAGAGGAATAAAAAGTCGCCAGGGTTCAGATATTTCTACAGAATATGCTTCATTGTATCACACGCCGCCATTTTCATCTCCACCCGTGACTCATATAGATAAAGATGGGTATGCATCACCAGTCATTCTTAATTCAGTTTCTAAAAGCGATATAAATAATAATGAAACCAAATTCAAATGTCAAAAACGGGATGTTCCTCCACGAAATCGAGCACCATTAGCCCTTGGCAGTAATATTAGTATATCTGACGCCTATAGAAGAAATGATTCCAATCAAACAGATTCTAAAAGATTGGCCTCAGAAAAAACGGACCGTAGTTATCCTACAGCATCTTCAATTTCGAGACCTGTTTTATTTCCGAATGAAACACCTCTAGGTAGAAGCTTCCAATCACACGAAATCAGGCAATACTATTCAAATGAAGCAAAACAAAATTATGAAATTTCTCAAAGCGATACAACTCTCAAATCAGTACGTCCGTTAATTGAAACACGGATAAACGAAACAATTTGTACTAATAAAAAACCGTCCGAACTCTCATGTGATCCTCCTGCAAAGCCAGAGAGAGTTTTAGAACGATATCCTGGTAGTCAAAATCTCTCAGTTAACCCAGAAAGCACTAAGATGGACACTAGGTCTGGTCCGTATTATGGAAAATCTAATGATCAATTAGCCTATCAAAATGAAAATAGAAAGTTTTTGTCAAAAAGTGGAATGAACCGTCCGCCTATTACATCTTTGATTAAACGGTTTGAAAAAGATGATAAAGATACAAGTGCTGAACCGTCTGATCAGTCAAACAAGCAAACCATGTTATCCACATCCACACCCATTACACCACGTCGTCCAATGACTTTACATGATGACGACGATGATCCTCCGCCACTTCCGCCGAGGTATGATTATCATTCACAGTCCGGTAAATACGGGTCAGAAGTGAATTCTCATCAGCATTATACCCCAGACAACGCTTCAAAGACTCAAAAGACTCCAATAAAACCAATTCATACGCGTGAAAGCACAACTGCAAGTGAACAAGAGGATGGATATAAGGACAAATTGCGTAAAGCGGCAAGTAGTGCAGTCTTCGAACGTTATAAAACACCACAACATAATCGTCAAGGAGGCCAGAATCAAAGTCCACAGTATGGGCGGCAGAGTAGCAATCAGTCCCAGTATAGCCAGCACAGCAGTTTAAACCAAGCAGCCCACACTCCCTCAAATCGACAAAACACTCAATTTGGTCGCTATGATGAAAACCCTTTTTCACACGCATCTTCTTACGTTAAAGAAACACCTCAACAACAGACTCCCCAGTCTCAAGTCCGCAAAGCTGGGCTTGGGCGATTTGGGAATATTTTTACCAGTCAGTCACCAAACGCTGATAACAGATCATCCATTCATTTATAAATGCATTAGAAGAAGTTTACCTCAAGGTGATTTGAAAATGAAGAATATTTTTTCTTTATTTTTATATTTTTTTATTGTATTCTTTATTAAAATATATTTAATTTATCGCAAATCAAGTTTGGTCATTTGTAATTTATATCCTCAAGTTTTCCTTTTTCTGGTTAAAAATGTAAAAGTTTGACAAAAGTTTCCATGAATTCATGTAATGTAGTCCTAGTGCCAACTACCCGTATCAAATATCACATGTACTGTCTAATTCCTATGCAATTTTAAAAACGTTTGATTTTAAATATAATTATCATAGCAGAGTGATTTATGCTAGAATATGAATCATTCTTATATATGTTACCCACCGTGTTTTTGTGTGTCTTCTTTCTAATTGTTGGGTTCGTGGTTGGTTCATTCTTTTTGGCGCATTGGAATAGAATTGCGAAATGACCTTGTCACTGAACTTGAACTTCAGAACAGTTAGGGGACGAACTTTTCTCGGAAAAACGGAAAGGGTGAAGAATTTTTGGTGACAAATTATCTTCAGTTGTCGCAAAGTTATTTTTCTGTTAATTTGGTTTTTACTTTGGTGTAATAAATGTTTGAAGATACACACAGGACAAATATCTCAACTTCTTTCCCCTGAAGTAAGTGTGGCAAAATCACTTTAGAAATTATAACAGCAATCGATCTGTGCATGGGTTTAATTCAATATCAACGGTATTTTCATACTTGTATAAGAAAAAAATAGTTCCAACTTAACATCAAATGTGATGTTGCTTTGGTACCGAACAAATAAACATTGAATGTGAACAAATCTTATAAAATTAGGTTTGATTAGGACCATTTTCGACCACATACAAAGTTTTACATTTCTGCAGACTATAATATATCTATCAGAAATAATTTACCCTTTTCGGAAAAAACGTGTCCGATTTGGTGATCGATTTAAACCTAAAACATTGTCTCAAACAACGCTATTTTCTTACTTGCATGTGTTTATGAAATTTTGGGTTCACGTTCCATCCTTAGATAAAAAAATCAAAGAAAAGTCCTTTGTAAATATTGAATAATTCTTATGAATGTCATTTGAACTTGACATATTTTCATGACTCTTAAAATCTCAGACAATTCTATGCAGTGTAGCCTGAGTGGAAACATATGTATTATAACACAATGGTTGATGACATGATACTTTTAATATGTCGGTCATTTTGTCGAAAATTCATTTAACAGTACTTTTGCAGTTTCGACCGTTCTGGTCTCAGAAGGGCTGCGACACAATAAAAATTACGTTATAATCATATAAAAATCTGCATATTGCCTTTTCACTTAATAGAACAGGTAAGGACAAAACCCAATTAAAAAAAACACAAACAACAAAATACTAGTTTATTGACAACAAAGTATTTAATCGTCAGACATACTGTGTTTGATGACATCTCGTGTTGAGAGGCTTGATGCCTTTAAATCTCACCCTGCATGAGCTTGCTTTCAGTAACTACGAGCATTCATTGGAGAGGTATCTTTATTTTTGCATGTATTTTTTTCGTATATTTATTGTAATTTAGGTACCCTCTGGTCGTATTTGGCGTATTTCTATTTTATTTTTATAGTTTGTTTTCTTTGATCACTCGCTGGACGAGGATTCGGATCCAACTAAACTAGTTCAACCCCAACAAATGTCTCATGTGCCTGTCCAAAGTCAGGAATTGTGGCTATAGGATTATTTCAAATAAATGCAGTCTGACAATTATATTTGCAAGTTAACTGTAATCTGCTTTAAACTGTTCGCGTATTTATGTTGATACCTGTGACTCAATGTTTATTATGTTAAATGTCAGGCGATGACATTTTTTGCAAGAATATTTAACCTGTTATTTAAAAAAATTCTTCCGCCTATGTGAATACTCTCTCGTCAGCATGGGTGAGTTTGTTTAATTTTTTTGGTTTGTCTGTTGCTGCTTTTGTTTTCATTGGTTTTTCCTTTGGTGACTAGCTGTGGAGGGTTAGGGTCTAACTAAACTAATTTAACACCACCTCAAGTCTCAAGTGCCTGTCCCAATTCAGGAATTGTGGTCAAAGGGTTGTCTTTGCTTTGTGTTGTATGATTGATCACATGTACATTTTTTCTAATATTCAGAATAATAGCAGTATTATTTTAAGTTTAAACGTATTTATGGGGCGATATAGAGCTTTTCACAAGGAGTGGTATTAGACCCTTGTTGAAGGCCTTTTGAAGTCCTCAAGATTTTTAAATTGTTCTGTTTTTCTCAAAGTTTGAATTCAGTCTCTCTTACATTTACCCTGTCATATCTTTTCATTTTCGTAGAAGAAAATTCAAATAAACAAGCCCAGTGTTGAATACCAATGCGAGAGATTAAAAGTGCATAGTTCAAACAGACAAGACAAATTTGATTGATTAAATGTTGCTTAACGTCCAGTGGCAAATATTTCATGCATATATTATTAAATGATGAAGATGAATGAACCTTGCTTTATACTCGACCGACACGCTGATCTGGATTCTTAACGTCCTAGCTAACGAAGGCAACTGCCCGCAGGAAGACATGCCACTTTACCCAGACATATTATTCTGATTATGGGTCGACCAGTTTTTGCTCTTACTCCTAAATACGCGTGCTTAGCGGAGAAGCGGCAAATACTAATTTTTATGTCTTTGGTTTTACCTGACCGGGGATCGAACCCACGACCTTTTGCACTCTAGGCAAGCACGCTAACCATTACACCACCGAGGCGATGAAACAAACTAAAAGATAAACGAAAACAAAAGAAACAAAGAACCCCTTATCAAAACAGGAGTGGGATCAGGTGCTCCGTAACGGTAAGCAAATACGCCAATAAAAGGTTAGTAGCAAAAATTTATTTTTTAATTTGTATGTCCGTTTTGAATTTTTGCATGTCAAAAGTTTTTTTTCAAGTTTCAACGAAACTAGAGAATTGACCTGTTAAAGTTAGATTGGAAAGGGATTGTTGAGGGACAACAGGGTAATAACTAAATACTTGGATAAGAGAATTAGTTACACTTGTCATATCAAAACTATTTTTGGTGGCTGATGAATGGTTATGCTGGGGTCTGGGATCATACATGAGAGAATAAAGTGATTTCTATTGCGATTTATCATAAACTTGAAATGTAGTAAAATACTGTGGCACCTAGCCATCAACCAAAGCCCGAGTTCCACATAATTTTACATCTGTAGATCACTGCCCGCCTTCAACAATGGACAAAGAGTTCTGACGGAAAGCAAGCTGTTGAAGGTCACAAAGATAAAAAAATGCATTTTTCAAAATTTACAACAATCGACATTTGTAGGTAGGCAAGTGTGGACACAGAAATGTAACGCCAGCAAATTGAAATAGCTGACTAGTTAATAAAAAAGGACTGAGGCAGAAAAAGTTCACACGTCAATCAGGTCAATGAGACACATTTTGCCCTAAATAATAATTATAATAACAAATTGTTTGATAATCAATTATCATGTCAACATCTGTTGACCTGAAAAAAGAACCTAAGCAAAAACAAGTGTGGACACAGAAATTGTCTCGCCTGCATATGTGGAAATGGTTTCAAGGTCAAGATAAAATGACATATGGAAGACTGGCAGGTACCATCAAGATCTAACTACAGAGCGAATATGGTGTGTCTATGTATAACAGTTGAGAAATGGACTTGAGTGTGAAAAAAATTACAAAGTCGTCCAACAATGAAAATGGGATCAAGATCAGATATCAAATAGCAGATTGGCAAGTACCCACAGAGATCTAACTACAGACAGATATAATTTACCTAGCTACTACAGTTGTTGAGAAATGAACTGAAACGTGAAAACTTATAATTTAAAAAGTCATTCATTCATGACAGTACGGTTAAGGTCAAATGGCACAAATAAGACTGGCAAGTACCCACCAAGATCTAACTAAAGACTAAATATAATGCGTCTAGGTATGAGTTTTGAGTAATGGACATAAGTTTTAAAAAAAATTGCGAAGTCACTCAAACGTGAAAATGAGGTCAAGGCAAGTACTCACAAAGGCCAAACGTGGTGGTTCTAGGTATTACAGTTGTTGAGAAACGGACATGAATTATAAAACTTGTCGCACATTATCATTTTTTTTAAATATTGAACTATTAAAAAGAAGTTATGGTCAGATGACGTATGTGTGTTTGTTTGATTAGGGTTTAACGCCGCTTTCAACAATATTTCAGTCATATCGCGGCGGTCAGTTTTACTGGTGGAGGAAGCCGGAGTACCCGGAGAGAACCACGAACCTTTGGCAGGTAACTGACAAACCTTATCACGTGCAATGCGAGTTAAACTCAACCCGTTTTTGTATGGTACAAAGTCAGGCAAGAACTCACGCCGTATAGGTGATAGGCCACAGTGATCTGTACAGGTAAGTTTAAATCAACTACTTAGACCATTCGGCCACCTAGGACCCAACTTAACTATGTAAAGCAGTGTTTTCAGCAGGTTTTTGAATAGCAGGAAATTTTATTGTGTTGGTGGAAAAGAATTTATAGGCTGGGGTTCTTGGGGCCATCTAGGCCCAAGCTGCTGAAGAGAAATTGTGCAAAACCATTTGAATCAGTAAATTTTTTATTATCTAAAATGAAATAGTCGGAAAAACTATGACAATAGGCAGCAAAATCACCCCCTTTTGGCTCTTGATGAAAACACTGGTAAAGTTGTCTTTGATTGTTCTACCAGATGAGCAATACAAGCTCCTGAGAGCATCTTGTCGATAATCTACTAGCCAACTGTGCCTAAGCCAATCATCACCCAAGAGTGAACTGTGAAATACAAAATGAATTTTTCGTTTAGTCATTTCAATATCCAAAACCGTCACTGTTAAGAGTTGCATTGCAGGAGAGAAAGAAAGAAACAGAGTAAACAACTCACCTGATTCAAAGGTCTGTACAGACATCCAATCAGAGTATGGTCCATCGCCATTAGTAATGCTCTCTGTGTACACAGCTAATCTGACCTTGTACTCTGTATATGGTGAAAGGTGACTGCAAAATAGAAAAGTATTTTTACCTATTTAATTAGATTGTTTTGGTTCTGATTAATTTTCATTGTATTTTCAACCGAAGTTCAACATCTTGACTAAGAGCACTGCTGATTTGTCAATGAAAAAAAAAAGCCATACAGTGCAGCCCATTGATATTGGTATTTTGTAATAGATTTATAACCCCAAGTACACTATTGATACTACAAGAGAATATACCCTAAAGTGGTAATTTTTTTGTGATTTTTCTGACATCAAAAGACATCTCTATCATTCCATATATTGTTTTCTCCAGCATATTCATTAAAAAAGATTCGTAATTATTTTTTCCTTAGATTTTGCAGGTGCACGTCATACAATCAAAAAAAAATATTTACAAAATTTTTTCAAGAATGCCAAAGAGGTACTAATCAGATTATCTGTTTGTGTACTGGGTTTTTTTTATATACATGTTTGTAACAGTGTATTTAGTTGATCAGTGTTGTTGTCCTTTCATGAATATTTTATTTATTAAAATACCAAGAATTTCTATCCATGAAATTATAAATCCATGCAAAAAAATTAAAGACTTTGATTTCTGGACTTCTGCACAAGGGTTTATTTTTCACAGGCAAAAAGTATAGCCTTTAAAAACTGGTAGTTGATCCTAGTCATCAATGGTAATAATGTATGAACAATAATTGATACTTATTCCAGTTTTGAATTTAATGAATTACAAAAATTAATTGATCCTGGTATTGGTCTCTCACTACATTAGTTGGGGTTAAACAACATATTGAAAAAGGTTTTCAAACTAAAAATGTTGTATACAATTTAGTTATTTCTTTTTATGTCAATGTAAACAGGAAGTTTTTTAATACGGTTGTTTGGAATTGTTTCTATTCTGTCGACCAGTTCTGCCTTTTTTATGTCATTATGATGAAATGTTAGGTAGACAGCTTCCAGTCCTCATGCAAGTTACATCAGTTTTAAGCATAAAACATCATAGAAATCCTTTTGTAATTCAAGAAGGAAGAAAATCATTCAGTAAATGTATTTTAAAAATTGTAATTTGAGGAAAAAAATTACAATTTTCTGCAAAGAAAATACAAATTATAGTTGCCAGGCATAGAATAGGAAGTGTGATGCCTTACATTCCAGCCAAGTCACATGGTCTGGGAGACAGAAAATTTTTTAAAATGATGGAATAGAAATTATTGGAACAACTGTATTCAAGCTCAGCTGACAAAACATTCAGAAATTATTGTGTTTATTTATTATTGCAATTTTGAAACTTCAATCCAAATGTGAGATTTATTTATAAATGTGATTTTAAAACTTAGAATAGAATGTGTCCATGGGACACATATGCCCCCGCCAAAGGTGATATCCAAATTTCAAATCATTCCTTGAATGTTTTCAAAAGTAATTGAATGGAAACCTCAAATTTGATGAAATTTGGTTATTT
>JAULBM010004090.1:0-11913 GCA_032357055.1 Geukensia granosissima | reverse complement strand
ACATAACATAAATACAACGTCATTCATATTAGCAAATTATTACGTCATATATTAACGTCAGATAAACGTCATATAAATAACCGTATGATGTCATTTAGACATCTTTTAAATGTCGTCGGATTATCATTGCTGCATGACGTTAAGTCGACGTTGTGTCTGATTGGTTGTCAGAAAAATATTAAAATAATTTTGTCTGAAACTGTTTTGCCAATATGAACCAGACAGAACCTATCTCAGAATTTTATGTGACCTCTCGACAGACCAATCGAGATCGCAACAACTTAACATAGAACCCTATGGGGAATTCACTTAAAAATGGTTTGACTGGATTCATACTTAATTTGAATGGTACCCCTCAAAATTTTGTCAATATCCCCATTCACCAGCCCAGAGGGTCGTAGATGCCAAAATTTGTTTAACAGGGGAATGGTTGTTAATTCCTATGAAAATTTTTTTGTCAGGAATCTCTAAGCAAATTGCAACTTTACTTGGTAAAATGTATATTAATGGTCTTTTTGTTCTACCAGAGGAGTCTTTGGTTTTAAAAAATCATTAGAAATGTAAATCAGTTCAGTCAGCAAAATTGCACTTGACGTTATGACAAACTGTTTGCAAAACCCAAATGTAATTTTATAATTATTGCCTTTTTTCGATTACCACTATTTACAAGAAAGTAATCATGTGCCCTCTTCAAAGAACAAATCCTAAAATATTACATGTTCTTATAGCTTAGTCAACATACATTGGGCAAGATGTTATCCCCTTATTGTAATCTATTTAGGCATTCAAGTAGCACTTCTAATTTACATTGTAGTACATGATGAAATTTAAATATATTCATAAGGATTATGTGCATGTTTCTGCATGAATTATATTAAATGAAGTTAATAATAATAAAGGGATTGATGACAACATATGGTTTCTGTTGCCAGCTCGTCGAAATTGACTTCAAACAAATATCTAAGACAACAACATGAGACTGGTTCCTATTTCACAGAATATTGTGGTTTTTTAAACATTTACATGTTATCAAAACTTTCCCGTTGTATATTCTAAATTTACTTGCGGAGATAAAAATACAAGGTTATTAATGATGCGTTATTACGATTGATCATCAACAAGAAGAATCAACTACTGCCAATGTTTACAAAGTTTGAATTATCTTATGTAATTCCTCACTACTAAAGAAGACACAGAATTTTGCAACCACTGGAGATAATTCATAAAGATGTTCATACACTGCGCTTTGAATTAAAAAAAATGTGTACAAATTATTTTAGGTATATTTGAAACCTATGTTTGCTATTTGTATGGATATGGAAATTGAAGTCAGATAATTAAACTACACTTTTGAAACACAAATGCAACAGACATTCCGGATTCAATATTAAATTGTTATTTCTTATACCAGAGACATAAATTGTCTTATATGTCTCTGCTTATACAAGGACCTGTACTTAAAGGGTGTGTACGATCTAACTCTATGTCAGATTCTGTTGAAACGGGTAAAAAGGTTATGAATAAAAAACTGTCCATCGTATTCTTATAAAATAGTGCTCATTTTGTAGATTGAATAAAGTGCAAGCAACTTGCAATAATACTTTTTAGCAATCATGATGTTATTTAAGCTGCGCCGAGATTTTAATTCTCTACGGTGATTTTTTACATGGTAAAATCAGCCATTTGTTTGCCGGAAGTGGCTTTTTTCACGCGCTAGAGCGACACCGGGAGTACACATTGTCAACATTGTGTAATAATTAAGTAATTAAACAAGAATTGGATGACATGCAAAAATGGTTTGAGGCGCACCTGAATGGAAATTTAAAAGTTATTCTTCTTATATTAAGTCCAAACAAAAGAAATGTGCGCAATTTTTTAATTACTTTAACTAGGTCAAACTTAAGCGCTCGATGGCCGACCCTCAATGTTAAATCTCCGTAGAGAAATTAAGGGGCAGATAATAGTATGTAAAACGTTATTGCATAGTGTAAAACATGAACCGCAAACTGTGGGATAATTCTTTCTTTTGATTAAAAATAAATACAATGGGGAAAATGCACATCTAATTTAATATACCTAAAAAATCACACTCCACTAAAGCCTGACATAGAGTTATAGGTGTCTGCTTCCGAAATCGGAACAAAATAACTATCAAATTCCCAATTCCCAAGTATAAATAAATTTCTTAATTCCCGAGGATTAGATTGGATTAAACTACAAATCATGAAGACCCCTAAGTCCCGAAAAAAAAAAAATCTGACGCCCCTTAACTAAACAGGATAGCAATCAGACACTTCAATAGGAGCAATCATACACTTCAATAGGAGCAATCATACACTTTCAACTTAGATTTGGTAACACAGTTATAATCGGCAGATTTGTGGTAATTCGATGGACATCAACTGTGCAACTCACATTTAAGATTTATTTCCTTATTGTTATGATTCTAGGAAAAAGAATAACATTTTCAGGCGAATTGCTATAAATGCAACAAAACTGACAATTGATAAATTCAATAATACATTTTTGTTCTTAAAGATATTTGAACGATGATTTGGCCCTTAATAATCCAGACTTTTTGAAATTTGCAAAAGAACTAACGTGACCAAAAGCAAATAAAGGTAATAATAATTATATTTAAAAATTAAGAATATGGAATTAATGACAGAACCTCGTTTTTGTCTACAAGAATATGAAACTAGAGGCTCAGGAGGCTCACCTGCCATTTGGCAAAAAAAAATTTCAGAGGAGAAGATTTCAAAAGACTCTTCTAACCAACTCACTCTGGAAGTATGGTTTCTTATGCAAAGCGTTAATTAAACAATGAATGTCTCATCCTACATTTTATGGTAACATAACCTATTTAAAATTTGTAAATAAAAAAGAATCCGCTGAATCTTATAGTTCCATAAAATAAATTATCAATAATGACACTGTTGACAGAACTTGAAAAACTAGCTGTCATTTGCACTTAATATGTTGACAAACTCATTGCTGGCCATTTTGTTTGATTACGAAACTTAATCTTTATAGATGTTCTTTATTTATCTCTCAAGATGGTAGACTTGATGACTGGCATCCGGTAAAGCCAACTAAAAAAGTGTTAGATCATTTCATCCGATTTTTATAGTGTGTTATATTGTTGTTTTGTCACACCACTCTCCCAGGTTAAGGGGAGGGTTAAACGCTCACCAACCGGTCTAACCCCGCCACATACTAATGTGCCTGTACCAAGCCAGGAACCTGTATTCCAGTGGTTGTCGTTGTTTAATTAGTCATTTATTGTTATATGTTCACCATTTTTGCATTAGATTAGGTGGATTGTCGAGTTTTATGTATGGTTTCACAGCCTTTTACAGCTTCCGTTATGTTATGGAATCTGTTTCTTTGTTGAAGGCCGTAATAAGACCAGTAGAAGTTTAAATTCTACTGTCATTTGGTGGGTGGCTGTCCCATGGACAATCATGTCACATCTCCTATTTTTATAAGCTTGTTTTAAGTAACCTCCGAGAATTTACTGGGACTTATCTCTATCTTATTGATTTTTGTTTTGATATTTTATTTTTCGGATACGTTTGTGAGTTAATTGTATGGTTTCCTGGTGTTATTTTATGATGTTTCTTAAATGTGTTATTATAATCATACTTCCACTTATAACCACCAGAAAAAGGGGAGGGTTGAAATAATGTAACCCACCGCATGTTGTATGCGTCAATCCCAAGTCAAGACTTACAGTGTGATGTCTTGTGCCATTTTTAATATTTAACTTTTATTGTTATATTTATTTACATGCTCCTGATTTCAAATTTGTTATCTGTCTGGTAAGATGTGGCGCGGTCTTCTGGATATTTACGCCGTATCTTATTTTTAATAGGTCTTATTAGCTATTTAAAATTTAGGTTTGTCCCGTAATGTCCAGCTTTAAGGAATACATGTAAAACTGTAACTTTCGCTTTTAATATTTCACCATGTCAGCAGACCGACTTTAACAACAAATTACTGATTTCAAAATATGCATTTTTGTGTGTTGGCTTAAAACTTTATTGTGTTATCCTTCTTCAGATAAACAAAAAACTCGACGTATCGTACTGATCTGAAGGTTAAAGTGGATATGTTATCGGCTGTGACACTGAGTTCGCCCTTGTCCTCTGTTTCTGCACTGAGTATGACTAATATCCGACTTGAACATTTCCGGAGCATCTGCTGCTTGTGTTCGTTTTGTTTAAGCGTTATTTTTCATTCCACAATGTTTATTTAAGACTCGAAATTGTCTTTTCCTTATCTCAAGAGTTGTGTTTGATCCTTTGCACCATCCTTTGGACTCTTTTAACGATAATTCGACGCAATTCATAACAATAATTACATATTTCATAACAATAAACTACGCATAAAGAAAAAAATATTCTGACAACATCAAACCATATGCAATTTATGTCATAATTTTGTAATGTAATGTAAATAATGCATAATCAATCCCTAAGTTATTATATGATCAGGAAATAATCTTTGACATCAATCTTAAAATGTTCACAAATATCCGTTCTCTGCTTTATATCTGCATGGTATTAAGATCTAAGATTTTATTGTCTGACCTTTTTTTCTCGCAAAAAAACCTAAAAAATATGCACTGTTTTTCCCAAGTACCATGGCAAACTCAAAATCAATAAATACCGAGGGTGTCAAAATCTGCATTTATTGGTAGTTATTGTAAACTCTGCGTCTCGTCTTCATTTGAGCTTTGTGACACAGACACTTGGGTTTTGGACATGGATAATAAACACTAGCTATTAAGTGTTTGTGTTAAGTACACTAATTTTGAGCTTTATTTATAATCGTGTCAAATATTAGGCAAAAACTGAGAAACTACGGAAAGTAGTTGTAACTGTTGACAATAATCTGGTAACATTGGAAAGGAAATATATTTCTACAGCTATTGCTATTGAAAAGGAACACATTTTTCAAAGTTTTAGTTCTTTATTTTAAATAAATTCAATTTTGAAATTTCAAACGGACAAGGAACGTAAACTTAACTATTTATCCCGATGTTATGTAATATATTAACCATAAAAGGGTACTAAAAGATTTCCAGTGGGTCGGTCCTTGTATGTCCACTTTCTACCTTGGCCATAGTTACCAAACCTCCCAAAGACCTAAATACTTTGACGTGGATGTAGCTATTTCCAATCTTTATCTGAAAAGGAAAGAGAAGGCAAATCAATAACATTTTTGTAATTCTAAAACGAATCGATTGCACGATACGTGTATAGGTCCGGGACCACAATTGCTTATTATCCATCTTGTTTTCGAATATAGTACCCCTTTAAAAATATTCTATTTTTTCATTTGTCTTCACCCATTTTTCTTTTTTTAATATTTTCAACTTTCTCACTTTAAATATGGAGCAGAAGGGTCAAAGTAGTTAAGTCTGTGAAGAACTTTTGTCAGTTTGGCACAAAGGTTGTGTTACGGTTTTTGTCAATCTTCTTGATACAAGAAAAGAGAACCAAAGATTTTGATAAGTCTTTTAGTTTATAACGCAGTTTTAAGGTTAGACAAACCAAACGGTTTAATTTTGTTAAAATAGAGATGGAGCTTTATCTTCTGTAGACAGAACAGATATTTGGAAGAT
Organism: Geukensia granosissima; assembly: GCA_032357055.1. Taxonomy (NCBI): domain Eukaryota; kingdom Metazoa; phylum Mollusca; class Bivalvia; order Mytilida; family Mytilidae; genus Geukensia; species Geukensia granosissima. The sequence continues at coordinate 6,284 of JAULBM010004090.1, read as the reverse complement.
CTAGAATACGTTGTTATCAGGCCAGCTCTGAAGCTCCGTATTCACTATTGATAAAACAGTTGTCAGTAACTTAGAAAGAGCTTTTATGGAGCATTTTTGGCATACTCCGCAACGCGAGGACATTAATTTAGTTTTGGAATTCAGGGGAGTGTAGGAAGTTCAAAAACGTACTAAGATCATCAAAGTTACATTTATTAACAGCAAACTTGGACGGTGTAATATATTAAAAAAAATAATCAAATTTGAAACTCGTACATTTTAATTAATATGTCTATATTAAGAAATCAAAATAATCTTAATCAGAGAAAAGTCAGCTAAGAAAAACTTAATCAAAGAACCATATGAAACCTCTAATGGGAATACACAAAATTTCCCAAACAGCAAACAAAAATGAATGATCATTTATTATTTTTATTAGATTGTATCTATTTAAGTCTTAGACCATCATCTGAATCAAAATCTGCGAAAAACTATAAAATTCAATAACTGACGACGCTTTGAAAAATGATAGGCATTTTTAGTGTGCAATATTAATATAGGCTGTTTTTTATATGAAAAATATGTACGATTCTATTGTCGGTGATATGTCGACATTAAAACTCAATTTGAAACAGAAAAATATCCAACGAATGTAGGAAACTGTTCAATAATAGCGGCCGACAAAAATTTGAAAACGCTTACACAATTAATGTGTTAATTGATTTTCTTGAGTAATTTTTGGGATAAAAAAAACCTTAAAGAAAAGATGTTTGATAAAAGCAAGTTTTTTGCCACAAAATGACAAAGGTCGTTGTTTTGACAGTTTTGCTTCAAAATTAAAAGGTTAAAGACCAATTCAAATTAGAGAAATCAAAATAAAATTCATTATCATAAAATTTAACAGCCTTATGTTCTATAAAAGATAATATAATAATTTACACGCCCCCCCCCCCCCCCACAACAATACTTATTTACCTTGAGCAAATAGTTGGTACCTGCTACAACCTGTCTTTTGTAGGATATAACTTTAAATTCTGGGAATGTTGAGTTGAGTTCCGCTTCTACATCGGATCTTGCCTGAAAAAAGAATAATATCTTAATTTTTATTAGAAGTGTGGCTGGAAAAACTGTTGGAGAAAAATATATAATGCAAAGAGAAATAACAAGGTGATAAAGGGAACTGATAAGGCCTAAATTTTCAACGAAGTTTTAGATTTTACTTCAAGAATGTCTCTTTTGTTCACATTAAAGTTGAGATCACAATACCACTACTACTACTACTACATATAATAAAAAACGCCACACTGAAGAGTTTTTTATAAACTTACGGCGAAATTGGCGTATTTTTTAATAATATTTAAATGAGAACATATGCTAAGAACGGTATGCAAGAACCAATAAGATATATTTTTGTTGTAACTTTGCAGTTTATCTATATACTTAAATGAATTCTCTCACATAAATATTTAAAAGGTCTTGTATGCGTTTTCTTGTTTCTTTTTTTTGTCAAAATTTGACGATTTGCCATTTGAAGTTTTCTACACTTAAACATATTTTAACATTTTAAAAATTGTTTATTTATCTACTACACTTCTAGTCTTTTCTCTTATAATATACATGGTATATCTATCCGATAGCTGTCTTGTTATTGAACCTTGCATTAAATTTGTTTCCTTAATATATTAAGCGATCTTTCAAAAAAAAAATGGTTCATTTTCATAACGAAGACAATGAGAACACTGCAACTATTGTAAATCTTCAATTCCATTTTTTAAAATTGATTAAGTAAAATTTGCCATTACAAATGTATGACATGCCCAAGCCTCAAAAATAGATAAATTCGTTTAAGCAACTTAAATAAGTTTCTCGCTATTCATATTTTAATTCTCTGCATATCAATACATTAACAATGAAGATTGTAAAATTGTTTTACGTCTGTAACTAGGACACCATAGGGTTTTTTGTTTGGCCATATTTTGGTCTCTTAAAATTAAAACTTTTAACTTACATCGAAATGCATATAGTAATAACAAGTAAACAGATTCATCAGTACGTGTGTACGTGTAATACACTCCAGTGCAATTTTCCTAAAAATTGCCTAATTTTGGGGTCACAACTTGAAAAAAATATTAGAAATTCAAGGAAACTGACTTGCTTAGCCATTTGTATAGTTCATTGTAGGAATTTGTTGACATACAGTATGATGTACTAATATTTTAAGTTGGTCAGTTAAGGGATAAAGTGCATATGCATTTTCTGCTTGGTTGGCTTGAATACTTATCTATTACTTTACTTTGAATCCAGATTTAATGGTTAGAAATAATTCCTATTGAGTTATAAGGTGAAAATATCAAATCAATTTTCTAAAAAAGCAAATAAATCTTTACAGAAACGAAAGTGGAAAAAGAACTGTACTATAATTATCTTTGTTTTGTCAAAAATGAATAAATTTGGTGTGCAGGTAAAGTTGCAAGCCGCTAAAATTCATCATCTAAAGAGATTGAAATAAACTTTACGTGTCTGTAGAATTCAAAACGTCGATATCTTTCGTACAACCTTTTTAGAAATTTACGTTTTGGAGATAATAAGATAAACGAACAGAAATATTTATGGTTGATATCTTGTCTTTTCTACTTTAAAACGTTCGATGCACAATTTTGAAGTATTTTTTTTCTAATAGCACATACATGATTTACCAAAAAATATGCATACCTGTTCGGCAATGGTATTAACTTCATCATCAGGAGTCAATGCATCGGACCAGCCACCAGGCATTAAACCGACTACAGCAGTTATAACAACGGCCAACAAACAGAACACAACCTTCATTGTCAGTGTCGGACAATCATACAGTGTACTTCCAAATAATGTCTACACTCATATAGGCAGCAGCATGCAACATATGTTGTTTATTTAAAATAGTTAAATATATATTATGGCCTATGGGCTATATGATAATTTATGATGATTTACTGTTTGATTTTAGCAATTTGTACTCAAAATAGATACTAAATGTAAATGTATGAATATGAGTTACAGCGAACATACTTCAAACAAAGTTCAAGGGTAATCGTTGGTCAATGCATTTAATTTCCAATGAACTTCTCACCAGTTTCCTCTTAGCATCTCTCCAGTATTTTTTATAGTTTGTGCAATGTAAATATATAATACTATCAAAAAATTTCGATGAGAATTTTACAAAATATAAAGCTTATATCACTTCTGATTTATCCATTATGAGAATAGTTTCATTGTATAAAAAAGCATGTAAGTTTTAACCACACCAAACAAAATGTTTGATCAGTTTGATTTTCCGAATAATTTTTTTTCATCTAGTAAGGTATTAGAAATGGTTAATTAGTATATCAGAGCTTGTGATTTCTTTCAGAATATCTCGGGAATGTTGCTGAGAAATAAGCTATTGAATATAACGATAATCGTCATGACTTGATTAAATCAAGAGGGAGTCATAATTACAGTTCTGTTACATTTGTGAGTTTGACTTCGTTTCATATGAAGCAAACATTACTGCGTGTATCTACTTTCCATATGAATTTCATGATAATGTGTTGCTGCTGACAGAAAATTCCTAACCAAGTTCAATTAAGTTTTTTTAAAGTCACCACTTTGGAATATTCATGACTTGATCTATCTATATGCAGTATAAATTTCACAAATGACAATAGGTATCTCCCCACCCTTCTTATACCGTTTGCAACTACCAACGATCGTGGCGAACCACCGGTTTTTATCTGATGTTGATTTAATACGCGAATTTCGATGCCCAATTGTACTTTTCAGGGAGTAATCTCTCATTAGTAGCTTTACACCAAAACATTGGAAAGCCGAAATCTAAACTTATAAACTGAAATAGGCAGCCAAACCAAGCGGAATGGCCATCTACCATGTGCATTTCCTTTAAATCAGCTCGAGTGCGGAAGGTCGTGGGATCGATCCCAGGCCGGGTCAAACCAAAGACATTAAAATTGGTATTTGATGCTTCTGGGCTTAGCACGCAGCATTTAGGAGAAAGAGTAAAGACTGGTCGGCCCAGAGTCAGGATAAAGTATAAAACGTGGGTAAAGTGGCACGTCCTTCTGTACACTGTTGCTTTCGTGAGCTAGCACGTTAAACATTTGAATCAGCCTGTCGGTCTAGCACAAAGCAGGATTCATTCGTCATCATCATTCATAAATATGATCTCGTCCTGAATATGCATGAAATATTTGCCACTGGACGTTAAGCAAAATTCAATCAATCAACCTTTAAATCAGGAGTTTACTATTAACACGAGTTGTCTAACCTTCCTTACAACCGAGCTCGTCCCTTGTTTTAAAGGTTTAGAGTTTAATTTTTCGTAGTGATTTGTGTGCTTATATTTTTTAGTTCTTCTTATTTAAATCATGTCCTAGAACGATTTTCGTTCGCTCGTTTGGAACCTTTAAAAAAGAAATGGAGGTGTTCTGTGATTGTCTCTTAATGAACCTCAGTCTCTTATGACATTAAGGGACAAAAATGTGTATATAGATAGGTGCTGCAAACACTATGTAAAATACAAGTTTAACAATGGTGAATAAATTGAGTGAATTTTGATATACTATATGCTTACAATGAATGTCACGGAGAAGTATCATCAGTAGAATTAGAACGAAAAACGAAGGAAACATAGGAAAGCCGAGAACCAAACATTGTAAAATTAAGAATTCATATCCCAACAAACTTAACTTGTCAGCCGAATTCAGCTGGAAGGACATCTTCAATGGGCAATACAATGAATGAAGCCTTTACATGTCTTTCGCATTTAAAAGAAGAATATGAAATATATGACAGATCAAAAGCACGATCCACATCTTGCAAACATTTCTATCAAATATTCAAAAGTCAAATTATACTGCTTCTAAAGCGCTTTTCGAGATTAACCTTAAGGTCTTTAAATTATGTCTTAAGAATCTAGAGACCTAGAATTGTCTATAGATGAATCTTTACACTGGTGTTCCTTACTATGATTTGACTTATCTGACAATTGTCTATTACTTTTAAAACGGTAAAGTTTTTTTTTCTTAAAAAAACACCGAAACGTTCTAGAGTAAGCTGCGCAGCCAAGGGGAAAGACATTGTAAATTCGAGAACACGACCAAGATGTAACATGATAAAAGCATAACACAAAAACTCAGAACTGAATAGAAATATCAATTGACAGACCCTGCCAAAAAACCGGGCTGATCTCAGCTGGTAGAGTAAAGAAAATGTCGAATCTGTAAGTAAATGGTCACAGGTTTTAATTTAAACACCGACCAACATATTCATTGTCGAAATTCCACTATCCAACAATTTACATGAACATTGTATAAAAATAGGAGATGTGGCATGATTGTCCATGAGACAGCCAACCACCAAGTGACAGTAGAATTTTAACTTCTACAGGTCCCATTATGGCCTTCAACAATGAACCAGAGTCCATACCATAACAGAAGCTGTAAGATTGGTCATCTTGCTTCGGACGTAAATACTGAATCATCCTCACAATCATTATGTTAAGGCCGCTAACACAGGACCACTGACACAGTGAGTAGGATTCTAAATATGATTGTCACTAATTTAAAAGTATATATAGAGTGTCAAGACTCTGATAAGCCTTTAGTAAAGGTAATTGTTCCATGTAAATACACACAAGTGATAATAACTAACTATAGTCCTATTGTGGTACTATAACATGTTGCCATCTCGCAATTCAAAATTAAACAATGACATCCATTATTAGAAATTTTTGCTTGGTTATAAAGATAAAGGGAAAGACAATGAAATAGGTGATCGACCCATTATTTAAAATCTATGTGGTAATCTAAGATGTTTTTTAAAATGTGACAGATTTCAATATAAAGTTGTCATATTTTAATAATGAAATAACAAACGTCATAAAAATCAAACAAAATATAAAGCTATGAAATCATAACAATTGAAATCTGCAGATGTCATATCAGAACAGAAAAAATATAGGTGTCCTCAGTTCTAAAAGGGTTCCAGCGGGTCATATCTGCTATGTCCTATTTCTATCTTCACATTATCCGGAGTAACGCCACTTTCGGTATTCGGATACATTGGTAATGGAACAAACACTTTGATGTGGATATAGCTATTTACGATCCTAATCTGAAAAGTATATTTGACAATGTCAATCAAAATATTCTAATACAGCAGTATTTGTAAAGTCGATATTGATTGGATGACTATGGAAAGCCGTTGTGGAATTTATTCCCTATTTATTGATATCAATAAATCATTTATTGATATCAATAAATCGATTT
>JAULBM010004079.1:0-11914 GCA_032357055.1 Geukensia granosissima | reverse complement strand
TTTTTGCCGGGGGGGGGGGGCGGGGGGATATTGAACAATCACACTTTCATTGGTTTTACATTTTACCATACTCATTTACCTGAAATTTATATGTTTACATTTAAAGCACGTCTTAACTTGGCCGTTAAAAGTGAAGATGTATAACTGCATGATCTGTACATGACAGGAAGTAAACATATCTACATTAAAATCTAACATTGATTCGGACAAGGTCTGGTAAAATGGCTTGTTAATGTATGTGGCACATATTTACATGTATATAAAGGCTAAGCGACATTAAGTTAATTAAAAAAAAAAGAATAAATAATTTGATGAGCTATATTTAAAAAAAAAAAAACAAAAAACTTATATGACAAAACTATTTCTGATCAAATTAGATAAAAAAGTCACAATTTGTCATTAAGGTTTTGTATGTGTGGACATATGCGTACATGTATCTTTCTATCACATGTACATTTATACTGATCATGCTGATATGTTATAGTGTTGGTACATTTTTTTGTACCTGTACAATTCTCAGTCAAATATAATTTGACAAAAAGGACCAAAGCTAGAATCAAAATTTTTTTCCCTTTATTCTCAAATGTAATTGAAAATTGGAAGAAAAAAAATGTGGCTGAACAAGCAACTTTGCAACATCATGCTTCTACCTAAATTCAAATGTGTACCTCAACTTCTCCATGTAATTCTGGTTCGGTAACAGTCTTGGCAAATGAAGTTCCAAGGGATCTCCTTACAGGTTTTGTTCTCTCGGAAGAAGCTTTCTCTTGTTTTACTAGGACTGGTGGTTTTGGAACAATTTCCTGGACAGATAATTTTGGTTGCACATTGGACAACAAACTTATGTCTGCAAATGGCATTACAGAGACTGGTTGGACATAAGTTATGGGCACTATTGGATTTATTTGTTTTTTGGCTGGTTGTGTTGCAGCTGGACTACGTAGCATTCTTTTTGAAATCACAGCACGTTTGGGGGATGGAACGGAGAGAAGTAGTGTGCTGTTGACTGTATGAGCGGACTTTTTTAATTTGTCTTTCAATTCTGATGTTTCCCTTTCCGATTTCAATACTTTTTCAACAGAACGGTAACATTTTTGACACACTCCGGCCTCACTGTCACAAGTTTTTACACCGAGGTCTAGTTCTGTCACATTTTCAACATTTTTTGTACGCTCGCTTGTCAGTTTCAGCTTTTTGTCCAGGTATTTGTTAACCGATTCAGTGCCGTCAGCTTTCCTTAAGATTTGTATGAATGAAAACCCACAAATTACACAGATATTGCCAAGAAAATAGGTTTTTCTTGGAGTAAGCGCCTGTGATGTGGGCGCAGACATTTTTCTTTTTCCCCCTCGGAATGCCTCGGCGTCTTTCAGTCCGTACTGAGATTTTACATTTTTCGAAAGCGCTGTCAGGATTTTGCCAGTAGCGATTTGATTGGTCAATTGATAGGTCGTACGGACATGACCCCGAATCGGGTTGTGTCAGATGTTACAGGAGGAGCGGAGCGTATTTATTATAACAGCTGATTTTAATCAGATTGAATATTGATTTAAATTTGTTTTGATATAAATTATTGAGCAAAGAGTCTAATGAACATTATATTGAACGATCTGAAAATACTGTTTTCAAGATTTAACCTTATTGGATCAAATTATGTAGCATGAAATTTTATCTACACATTGTCTACCCAAATAAGCTTGAATTTAAGACAACAAACACTGCCAAGTCAGCATCATATCTTTATCTGAATCTGGAATTAGACAATTGAGGAAGACTTCAGACAAAACTATACGAAAATGTGATTACATGAATTATCTAAAAGTCAACTTCTCAAACATTTTAGAGACATTAAAGCTGTCCCATCGTATGAGATAAACATCTCCCAGCTTAAACGTTTTTTAGAGCAGGTGCCCAATACATCAATTTTTACGATAGAGCTGGGTTGTTGACACAAAAACTGCCCGGACAAGGAGAGAGAGTGAAGCTGCTTTCCCTTCCGGACCACCTGAGTTCACCCCTGTTTTTTTATCGGGATCCGCATTGTTCATATTTTTGTGTTGTTTAAAGACCTTACTGTAACAATCAGACGTAATGTCCATTTTAGACAGATTTTAATACATTTGTATTACGATTATATTTTTTGAGGAGGTAAATAAACCTATCCATTCTTGTTTTGTAGATGTTCAACGCGGATTCGCAACACAGAAAACCGGATTAAACATCGGTAAACAGATCGTCCGACATTATTTACCAATAAGTGTAGGAATACTGGGTTTATGCAAATATTTTCACGAAGACACCGTTAGCTCTGTATTTGTAAAAAGCCCAGATGGAAGTGTTGGTGGTAGGAGACCAGATGAAAGTGTTGACGGTGGGAGACCAGATGTAAGTGTTGTCGATGGGAGAAAAGATGTAAGTGTTTACGGTGGTAGACCAGATATAAGTGTTGTCGGTGGGAAAGTTTACGTAAAGATTTTAGGTGCCAAGAAAAAGTTTAACCGATGAAAACACAGGCAAACAAAGGCAACATATTCGAAAATGCGGGGATAAATAAAGATCCATGATATAACTATCATTGGAGTGATTTATCCTTAAGCATTTGCAATGAGTTAAAAAAATCATTCAAGGAATGAAGATTAAATTTAACCGAAAATAACGATTTTAGCAAGAAACACAAAAAATGAAAAAAACTCATTTTTAAAAAATTTTCTTGATGAAGTTCAATCCTTCTATGAAGTACTGAATAGCAAGCTTACACATATTAAGGAAAATAAAGCTTCTTCAAGAATATCCCACACATATTTAAAACCTTTTTATAACAAGACCTAGTTATTTTACATAAATATTCGACATATCAGTAACAGGAGTGTTTGTCTAATCTGTAAAATGTGACAAATAATCAATCAGGTATACTACTCTTACCAGCTGTCCACTTCAATCTCGTGCGTTCAGTTTCATAAAGAGTTAAGGAAATTAAATGTTGCCTATATCCTTCATCTTTTTTAAATAAAGTGTCAAATGTTTATCGTATTGTCGGTTGTGATGATACCTGAAGTGTGGAAGATTTAGTTAATAAAATGTTAAGGGGTCACAATTTCCTAATTCCTAACTAAGAGGCAGAGAAGTGCTTTAGTACAAATCCATGAACCATATTCATATTTCGAAGCAAACGTTTAATTCATGAGCAAGGTTGCATCCGGCAATGATTCAGATGTATTTCCAGTAATATTTGCTTTTCTACCAAATATCATCTGATTTGGAATGCTGCTGGTATATGTATGCTAATTTATCACGGAAACAGAAAAAAGAAATGACCTCAATACTATTTTCTATAAAGACATGGTCATTGCTAGTACATGGGTGTTTTATATCGCTACCTGGCCGTTGTAGTAGGGGTTGATATGGAATTTTCCTTGTTTTTGCTGGTTCAAATGTACCACTAGGCTTTATAAAAAGTCACTGTCGAAGATGCGGCTTCGATCCCTATGGACATTATAAATTTCGAATTGGTTACAAAACGATACAATAAATGAAATATAAATCCTTTTGGAACTGTCATGGCCGTCTGATTTATTACCCATGCGATGTCGTTCCACAATGTCCAGTTTGCGAATCATTTCATGATATATTGACCTTTCACCGGGTTTTTGATGACCTTAGATTATAAAGTCTTGTGGTTAACACAAAGTGAACGATCTAGAGTTTGCAAAGTTAACAAATTCAAGACAACTCAAAACTTACAAACAACTAAAGCTAAAATAAAAAAAAGAACTCACCTAAAATAAATCTTATATCAGTAATGATTGTATACCCATTTAGGATTTGGATTTAAAAATTTATCATGGTTGTGATGACTAAATTTTATGATAGAGGGACCATTTTTCTTTTCCTTAAGTTTACGTTCCGTTTCTTGATGGGGACGTGTCTTTAGCTCTTTCGTATGAGGATTTTTAATTTCACAAATAGTTTAGTTTCTCCGTGATTGCACCAAATTTTCCGACTTAAATAATCGCAACCTTCATCTTACTAGTTAACTTTTGGAGCAGGGATACAGATATCAAAAGCTTCTCAAGATATTTACAAAATTTATAAACTTTACAAAGATTTAATACAAAAACACGATTAAAAATGTAGAATTTTGATACAGCAAATGATATCAAATCCTACGTTCTATGGAAACATTACATATACAGCTTACAAAATAAATAAACTTATCCACAAGGATACAAGATCGAAGTTGTAGTCAAGACTTTAAAACTGAGTTTTGTTGGTACGGAAATTAATATACTGATCGCATAATTACACAATCATAAATAAGTTTGGTAATGCACCCATCCTGCTTTCTTAACGTTTAGAGACAAGACAATATTAAACTGTCAGACATACTGTGTTTCGTGACATCTCGTGTTGAGAGGCTTGATGTATTATCATTAGGAATCTCACCCTGACGTGCATGTTTTCTTGTTAAGTATATTTATTGTAATTAATTTATTCTCTAGCCGGCATAGGTGACTTTCGTCTTGATTTTCCTCGGTTACTGCTGTTTTTTTCCTTTTACCATTTGTTGGCGACGGGTTGGGTACCCACTAATTTAGTTTAACCCCACAACATTTCTCATGTTCCTGTCTCAAGTGATGAATAGTGGTCATAGCTTTGTTTTTGTGTTTAATGTTTTGTTATATGTAAATTTTTGATAAAAAATTCAGTTAAGAACAGTAATATTTTAAGAATAAACTTTTTTTTTGTTTGGTGGGATTAAGAGCTTTTCACGAGGAGTGGTATTCCTCCCTTGTGAAAGGCAGTGTGAAGTCTCACTGACGTATACCAAAATACCTTTTCATTTTCCTATTGTGTAGTGCACCGGATAGGATGAAACATGAACTCTATCATTGGTAACGTAAATCCGAGAAAAAGTCAACTATTATTTAAAGTCCTAGTAACTTGTCCCCACCTAGCTAAGATACATTGATACCGTACGTATTAAAATTCAAAATTAACAATGACGAACAAATATGGAAAATATTGGTATGCTAAATGTTCATTTGCAGGCGTAACATCTCATAAGACGCATTCTAATTCTTCTGATAATGGGTTACTCCTTTAATTAGACTATAGTTCGTTGTGGAAAGCCGTAATGGGACCTGTAGAGGTATACATTCGACAGTCATTTGGTTTATTGCGTACGAGATATTTAAATAAATGTAAATAATAATAATAACAATAATATAAATAACATTTTTGTGTTGATAAACAAGAAATTGAATCCTTTATACAGGTACATAAAAAAGGTAGTACCAGGTAACATAATCAAAAAAAAATTCGAATTACAATGTAATCTTACGTTATGTTTTCTTTTTAGAATGAACTTGAAACATTCAAAAAAACTATTCGCCTAATTTTGATAGGAAAAACAGGATCTGGCAAAAGTAGTACGGGAAATACAATCTTGGGAGAGAAAAAATTCAAATCTGGTAGCAGTCCGAAATTCATAACTTCTGAATGTCAGTTTGAAAGTGCCATTCGGTTTAATAGAAGGATTGACGTCGTCGATACACCAGGATTGTTTGATTCAGATACGAAACGGCCTAAATTATTCATATTTAAAGAAGTAAGCAGAGCGATTGTTTATTCTTCCCCTTGTCCCCACGCCGTATTGTTATGTGTTAAAATGGGAAGATTTTCAGAAGAAGATGTAGAAACTGCAAAGCAATTTTTACGTTTTTTTGGGCCAGATCTCCGAAAATATGTTATATTTGTATTTACGCATTTTGACCAATGGGAACTCGCACAAAAAAATGACGGCAACAAGAACCCAAGTGATACTGCATTTCTGTCGCAATTTCCAGAAGAATTCCAGAAGCTTTTTGATGAATGTGGAAAGCGTTATATACTTCTCGCCAATCATTCCAGCGATACAAACCAGGCGCCTAAGTTTATCAATGATTTGGAAGAACATGTGATACGAAACGAATACAGGTGTTACACAGACGATTATTACAAAGTAGTTGAAAGGGAACTCGAGAAGGAAATAGAAAAACGTTTGAACGGCAAAGAGGTATCTGACGTTGACAAAGAGAAGTATAGGGACAAGACGAAAAAAAATCCAAACTTTTTGGTAAAAATTTTAAATTTTTTTATTGACCCTTTGAATAGACTTTTATTCGGTGATGATGGAGACGAATAACCTTAAAGAGCAAACACTTTGCTTTCAAGTACAGACTATTGTAAATATTTACAAATATACATTGTATTGTGTTAAATTTGATTAAAACGAGTTTGTAGTGTCCAAGCCTTTGTTATCATTGTCTTGTCTCTTTATCTATATAAAGGTAGTGGCAGATTTACTTTTGAACTATGTAATTTTGATCTCTCGCATGGGTATTCTACACTAGACTTATCAATTTGAGTTTTGTTATGTTATACACGTGTTTTTTGCTTTTTGCAGCATTAATAGTGAGCTAAAAGATTAAAAAAGAAGTACTCTAATCCACACAGCAAAAAACATGAAAAAGGAAGCAAAATCATTTTGCATATTTATTTACAGGCGCTTACGTTATAAAATTGTACAACATTACGAATACATCATTGATAAACAAGGTATCCGGATTTTTTTTGTCTGAAATTCTCAGATATTTTGTTCTTAAACTTGTAGTCTAAATACATTCAAATTTACTGTAAAATTGTTGAGCAAACGTTTGTTTAAAATGGCATATTTCTTTGCATAAGACCTTTAAAACAAAATGATATTAATTCTAACTAAAATTTGATAAAATTACTCTTATTTATATATACCATTTACAATATATAAATGCTATTTCAAATAAATATTGGATACCGTTTACAAATCTAGAGGTCCAAACAAGGCCTTGAACCAGAATGGAAAACTACTCCCATTGAAAGGCTCCACGAAAAACATTACATACATAAAGCAATACTTCCTTTACCTTAACATTATCAAAAATATACATGTATAAACATTCAGCACAAAGGCAAACCTATGATTACAATTCCCGACTTAAGACAGAGACTTTTGACACGTGGTTTTTTAATAAAGTTCAATGCGTAGCCAACCATTGTCTAAGAAAATCAAAGAAAATTAAGGCAGTACCTGACAAATAATGTCAACCAAACAGAAAGCCACTAAATCCGAACAGAGAGAGCCTGAATATGTAAATTCATGTTCATAGGCTATAAATGTCATTGCACTGGACCTCTATTTAATACATGTACTTTCGATAGACAACTCTAGGCACCGGAGCAGTCTCCAGGGCTCGACCCACACAGCTGACCCAGCGTGAACCCCAGGTGGCGGACAAGAGAGTCGTCTTGTTGTGGGTTGCCAGGTTATAGTACGGAATTCCTGGCCGTGGACCATAGTGGGTGACGTGTTGTGAGAGTTCTATGCCCCTTGCACGTAAAAGACAAAAGACTAAATTTTCCGTCCCTACCCATGACTTTTTCCAGTGGCAGTCAAAAACCGTTGCCCTGTTGTGTCCGATCCGACCCCCTTTTCGATATTGATAATTGTTCAACTTGTTCTTGTCCTGAATATGCACGAAATATTTGCCACTGGACGTTAAGCAACCAACAATCAATAAATCAATCGATGTACAACTGCAATATTATTGGCTGCTGGAGTAATCACATACGTTTAATGAAGTTATTTAATTTTGCGTTTCAGTCTTGAAACAGTATCAAATTTTCTTGTAACTTTCTAATTCACTGCAAAATGTTCGTATGCATATCTGCTATTCAGGTATTTCTCAAGGCTTCTTTTACAGGATTTAACCAGAATGCGTTTCAGATATTATATTTATCTCTGTCAGAAGAACATTTGAAGAAAGTAGAAAAGGTTATTTATTTTGTTAAACACAATTAATTACCCCATGGTTTACCATGGTTGTAATGTCATAGCAAAAAAAAAAGATAAAATAAATAATAACAAACACCAATTCAACATAATGTTATTGATATCTGACACCTTTCGGTTTATCAAGCACAAGAAATACAAGTGAAAGCACTACAATATACAGACGGTCTTTCGCATACCGATTCCTGTCAATTCTTTGACTATTTATTACACAAGAAAACACCACAATACGCCTTATTTTTCATTTAAACCTTCGGGGATTTCAAACACACAAAACTTTAAAATATACTTTTATGATTTAAAGTTATTAACTTTAATATTATTTCATCAAGTTATAGTCAGCCTGGTGTACTCAAATGAAGTAATAGATTGACCATTTCAAAGCCAAACTAGACTTTAATAACTTGGAAATAAATTAAATGAATGACCTTTTTATTATTTGGTATGTTTTCCTTTTGTAGTAAACCACTGGAATTAAACTAAGAGTTGTTTTACACGATTATTTAATATATTTATCTGTCAGAAAAGTTGACGGGTTTTAACAATGAATTTAATAAAAAATATATTTGCAGTTTGATGATGGAAATTTTATACATCTGACAACAAAATATTTCCCAATGTTGGAGTTTGTTAATTTAAGAAATCAAATGTTTGTTTTTTTCTGTTATATATCATACATTTATACAAGCAAATTCGCGATTATATCAATGACCAAAAAATTATGCACCTATTTAACTGTGCCATTATTATCGCATCAAATTTCACCATAATTTTTCAACATTGTCGAATTTGTACTAGAACGTGTTTTTCTGTGGTTAATTGCTTGACCTGGGTCGTCAAATTAGGTATTCGAGATATGTTATGAATCTAATGGAAAAGTTCGGGTAGGAATGTGAAAAAACTTGCAATACTAAATAGTAATGACTTACATAGGTGTAAGATAAAAAAACAGTCTTTCATTTCTGTAATTGAATCAAAAAGAGCATTTTTTTCTTCAGTGATATTTATCGCCTATCCAATTTCATTTCCTTATAGCCATGCAGTTGTTTACATTCAAATACCGTATACCCGGAAATTTTTGCGGGAATCTAATTTTCGCGTTATTTCGCGGTTACTTTGGGACCGCAAAAATTGAATTCGCAAAAAAATATTTTCTAGTATCTTTTATGATAAAAGATAACAAAAGTCGCAAAAAATAAAATCCGCAGATATAAAATATATACTTTACAAGCCCAAACCGCAAAAATTTCGTTCCGCAAAAATTACCGGTTATACGGTATGCCATCTTCCTATAGAATAGGTTTTTTTTCACAGAAAGGTTCATAGGGTGAACAATAGGCGCGGTTCCCATAATTTTTCGGTATAAAATATTCAAAATAATGCTGATAATTGATATTGATTACATACTGAGAATTCGTATATAAATTGGATACAAACAGTACATCCATTGCAAAATTGTTGATGTTTTCGGGTTTTTGGTCAGGTGAGCTCTTGTCATCACTTTGCGTCAGTCGTCCGTCGTTAACCTTTCACATTTTCATAAACTCCTCTGAAACCGCTCGGCCAAATTGAACCAAACTTTACAGGAAGGCTCTATATAAGATACTTTATGAAGATTGCTTATTTCATCTCGATCCGTCATCAAACATGGCCGCCATGGACAATTCTTGTTTCTGATTGGCTGAAACATTAAAAATGATCTCCTCTGAAACCGCTTAGCAAAATAGATTAATATTTGGTATTGAGCATCTATGGAAGGTACTCTATCAAGATTGCTCATTTATTTTGGATCCGTCAACAAACATGGCTGCCATGGACGATTCTTGTTTTTGATTGGCTGATATATTAAAAATCTTCTCCTCTGAAACCGCTTGGCCAAATGGATTAATATGTTGTATGGAGCATCTATGGAATGTCCTTTATAAAGTTTCCTCATTTTGTCCCATTAGGACAAAAACATGGCCGGCATGGAATATTCGTGTTTCTGATTAGCTGATACATTTGAAAATCTTTTCTTAAACTGATAAATGGATGAATATTTGATTTGGAGCATCTATGAAATGTGCTTTCTGAAGTTTCCTCTTGTTGTCTGGATCAGACAAAAAAAATTGATGATTCATGTTTCTGATTGGTTGATGCATTTGAAAGTCTTCTTCTCTGAAATTGCTTGGCCAGATGGATTAATTTTTGAATTTGAACATCAGTGGAGATACCTTTATAAAGTTTCCTAATTTTGTCTTGATCTGAAACTAAACATGGCCGCCACATATAATTATTGTTTCTGATTTGCTGAAACTTCTTGGAGAAATTGATTAATATTTCATGTAGAGCATCCAAGGAAGTTTCCCCATTTCATCCCAATGGGACGAAAAAAAAGTTCGCCGGAAAAATCTTGTTTCTGATTTGACGATTCATTAAAAATCTTCTTTGCCAGAAAGCAGTTGAGCGATACAGGTTCAGCCTCCTGAGCCTCTAGTTTAATATCTTGTCGTTACACGACATAAAAACGGCATGTATTATGTGTAAAGAATCTCTTAATATTTGTCTTTTATTTCACGAAAGTATATGCTTGAATGACGCTTTCTATGAAACAATTAAATAAATGTAACCCTGAATTTGTTAAATGTCAACATTTCAGTCAATTAAATAACTCGTACCATAATATTTCAAAGTTAACTGCTAGCAACGTACTAAAAACTTCATAAAATAAAAGAGAAAGGAACAATTTAAGCTATGGCAATAACTTAATTTATATCATCGTATAATATTCCAGGATTAACTTTTGAGAATAATGGATTGAGAGAAAATGGAACAAGTCGATAACTTATTATTTC
The DNA here is from genome assembly GCA_032357055.1 of Geukensia granosissima. NCBI lineage: Eukaryota > Metazoa > Mollusca > Bivalvia > Mytilida > Mytilidae > Geukensia > Geukensia granosissima. The sequence goes on along the minus strand of JAULBM010004079.1, from coordinate 1,210 downwards.
AGTATTATATAACGTATACACAATTTTGTAATTGGGGATATTTAGAGCTTTATCACAATGAGTAGTACTCTATCTTTGCTGATGGATTTTTCAAGACCTCTAGATTTGTAAATTTCCTCGGGTTTTCACATGATTGGCGTGCAGGCTCCTTGTCATATACATCATATCTTTACAATTTCATATTGTATGTGAACTAAGAAATGTTATCCACCATCATGGAGACGGACGTAAGATGCGCAAATGACGATACGCTTATTTAAATCTATAACTTATATCTTGATCTTAATTCTAATGGGACATATGAGCAAGGATGCATCACTTACAAAACTCTTTCAATTTTTTTCGGCAACCTAAAATCGAAATTTGTGTTTTTGACAATACGCGTGACCTGTCAGAAAATAACATGTTATAAATAAATGTTTAAGGTAATTGTGTTGGCTAGAATACAGATAAGTGGAAATTGAGTTTGTGCCTTTAAATGAATAAAATTTCAAAATTAAAAATATTTATCGTTTTACAGGATGAATCTATTTAGAGAAAAAATGTATGGTTCTTATGTTTTCTGCAATATAAAGCTTCACCTTGCAACACAAATATAAATGTTTATTAATATATTTTACAACTTAAATTGTATTTTTCTTGTTAATTAAAAGTTACACCTTGGGGTGTTTACGATTTGCTACGACTTCAATATACGAACCTGTATATGTGTATTAATGATGGCTGGGTTTCACAGTTTTTTGCAGGTTAAATGTTATAACTTGGGGGTGTTTACAATTTGCTACGACTTCAATATACGAACCTGTATATGTGTATTAATGATGTCTAGGTTTCACAGTTTTTTGCAGGTTAAATGTTATAACTTGGGGTGTTTACAATTTGCTACGACTTCAATATACGAACCTGTATATGTCTATTAATGATGGCTGAGTTTCACATTTTTTTGCAGATTAAATGTAATAACTTGGGGTGTTTACAGTTTGCTACGACTTCAATATACGAACCTGTATATGTGTATTAATGATGGCTGGGGTTTGCAGTTTCTGTGTAGGTTAAATGTTTTAATTTGTGGTGTTTACGATTTGCTACGAATTCAATATACGCAAATGTATATGTGTATTTATAATGGCTGGAGATCGCAGTTTCTGTGTAGTTTAAAGGTTATAACTTGGGATGTTTACAATTATAAGACCCTGTATATGTGAATTTA
>JAULBM010004078.1:0-21867 GCA_032357055.1 Geukensia granosissima | reverse complement strand
CATTCTATAATAAAATTAAAAGCCTGCCTTCAAAAATGTAGGAGGAGTTCATGTCACAAGAAAGTGTGACGGACGGACGGACGGACAGACGGACAGACAGGGGTAACGACAATATCCCCGAACTTTCATTGGAAAGTGCGGGGATAAAAATTTCTATTAAAGTTAACAAAAGTTATTGATCGGAAACCTCAAATTTTATGATATATGACTATTTCAATGGGCAAAACTCTTGTATGGTTTCCTAAATACACACACATGTGAAACAGACCATTTTCAAATTTAACCTGTATTTATTGGCCATCAACAACATATCCAAAATTCAAATTATTCCATTGAAGCTGACATGAGTTTTTGATTGCAAACCGTTTTTGGGAGATACTTATGGACAGGGGTAAAATCTAATGCCCAATGCATTTAACAGCAGGATTAAACAGCTATTTGAAGCACATAATCTCGAACAACAAAACTGAATCTCAACAAATTTGAACCTGTCTGTATTTATTAACCTCAACATTTCCAAATTTCATATCATTTTATTGATGTCATGAATTTTGTCAAAATTTTTGATCGGAAACCTCAAATTGTAAGGAAAAAAGCCATCTCTTGAGGTGAACTCAGGAATGACAAAAATGAGACTGGTCATTGAACTGTATTTAATTGTTCCTCAACAACATGTTCTTATTTCAGATTATTCAATTAAGGTTAACAAAAGTTATAGATCGGAAACCTAATATCTTAGCAAAAACATAAAATAGAATGTGTCCATTGGACACAGATGCCCCCAAAGGTAAAATACATGTACACGGACAACTCCCTCCTCCCACAACAGCAATGGAATAAAAAAGCTAAGCATATAATCTGGAAAAACAAAAATAAAACTGGCCAAATTTAAACTTAGTCTGTATTTATTAATCCTTACAACATTTAGAAAACTTCATTAATATATTTTATAATGAAGTTGTCAAAATTTATTCATCAGAAATCTCAACTTAAAACTCTGTTGTATTATTAAAAGATATTGATCAGTAACCTAAAATTTGATTAACAAGTGACTATGTCAAGAGGAGAACTCTGGAATGACAAAAGTGAAGCAGACCATTTTCAAACTTGACCTGATTATATTGTCCCTCAAAACCATGACAACATATATAAAAAATATTCCATTGAAGCTGATAAAAGTTATTTAGGAAACCATTTTAGGGACACAGGTACAGACATACAGGGGTTAAACTTAATAATACCTGGTGGCAAGATATGAAAATGTGTCCATGGAACATTGATGACCCCACTAGATAATGATTTAATCAATATCTTGGCAAACAGGAAGTAGACAAATGAAAGTAAGGAAACAGAGTACAACTCACCCTCATAATACTGTCTGACCATATGTCAAATCAATATAATATACACAACATGCAAAACCAGAGAATTTGGGGAAATCATTGATGAAAACATTACAGAACAGGATGGGGACATAACTAAATGCCTCCATTGACTAAAGATAAACATGAAATTATATTTCTTTGAGATGGGGAAATCTTTGATGAAAACATTACAGAACAGGAAGGGTACATAACTTAATGTCTCCATTGACTAAAGATAAACATGAAATTATATTTCTTTGAGATATACTGTACATACATGACATATGTATAAATCTAATAAATCTAAATTTCCTAATAAAATGTCAAGAAATAACATTGTGTACTAAACGATGCTAATTTAAGAAACAAATTATAACATAGTAGGGGACCCAGGGGGTCAAGGTTGCCCGGGCTCCCCTTTTGAAATGCAATAAATGATAAAAAAAAGGCAAAGTTTGGGTAAGTTTTTGGTCTTATCTCATAATCTCTATTAGAAATCGAGAAAATTAATGAATCAAGAGACACACAAAAAGTGGGCTCCCCTTTTTTTCAAAAGTATGGATCCACCTCTGTAACAGAATCTTATTGAACATGTGTAAATAGGCCCGATTTTTATGTGCAGTGAAACAGTATTGATCTATCTTAAATTAGTTTTGTTGTGATAGAGATTTGCATTCAACTACTATCAGTTATCCAACCCTTGATGGAATAAGTGTGGAACCAAGCATGACCGGTGCTCTTTCCAGCCAATCCAGGTGTTATGAGTTTGCACAATTATAGCAATGAATTTTATAGTAGTATTCCATCATGTTTAATAGACTTTAATCTGGAAATACTAGTGAAACTGGGAGGAGTAAGAATGGCCTGGTTCAAGCTAAAATGTATAAACTGTATAGGAGAAACAAGCAAATGAGAAAAATAAGAAAGGGGGCAAATCTCTAGATGAATTATTATATAGTTTATTAAGTGAGAAGGTTTGACTAATGATAGTCAGTAAAGGGCATAACCCTATGGCTATCAGAGAAATATAACATCATACATGTCATAACATAGATTTTAAAATGGAATCTTTTGCATGAAGGTTAAATACAGTAAAATTTAAATACACATGGCGTTTTTTAAAACAGGTTACTAAAACCATATCTACTTTTAATTTTTACAGCTCAATTATTACCATTGCAATTAATTAGATGCTAAACTTTATATTTGATATAAAGAAGAGACTGAAAAAATCAAGATGTTACATGTAGTTATGTTTTAGACAATGATTTTAGACCCAGAAAAGAAAATGTAAAAGGACTGAGAGACTGTCAGTGACCCCTGTTGAGGGAAAAACATCCATGGAAATCCATGCATATTCACACATGAAAAACCTGAGTTTTTTAATGAAAAATACTGAGTCGTGTCAATGAAAATGGTTCCAATCCCCCATGGAAAATTTTCAACACTTTTCCGTGGCAAATCTACAACCAGGCAATGCTAGATTTTTCTTGTAATATCATTATTTTTTTAATACTGATGATGTCAAGAATAGGGATAAAATCAAGAAATATATTAAAATCACTTATAAAAGTGATCAAATTTTTTACTACATGAACAGATATGGGTGTTATATTTCTCTGATAACACTATAGGATTATGCCCTTGACTGTTTGGTTGGTTTTTCCGAATGAACCTTCAGCATGTTGGATCCATTGCATTAGTGGTAAAACATTTTATTTTATCAACAGTGTTTAAATTTTATTTCATCAAGTTGTTCAACACATACCAAAAACATTAATGTAACTGGTAGTCACAGAAATATCTGGTTAAAAAAAAAAATTAAATAGAGACACTTTAGTTTGACCGTTGGGCAGAATTTTTTACAGTTTGTAAATAAACAACAAACAAACTATATTTTTTTATTCTTAAGCCAGCAGTCAATATAAAAAAATGTAGTAATAGTAATTTCTATTGTAAATTATGACATCACAATGAGTTTTCCTTCGAAGTTTCTATACTTTTGATCAACCTTAGACTTTTATGTAAGAACTTTTGGCATTCATTTACTTTGAGGGACCCAACCCTATGAGACACATTTCTGTTCTCACCCTTACCCTCAACCCAACCCTAACCCTAACCTCAAACCCTAACCAAACCCTAAACCCTAACCCTTACCCTAACCAAATTTAACCCATTATCAAACCCTAACCATACGCAATATCCTAATCCTTCAGTACTGGGTCCCCTAAAGTAAATGAAGGCCGAACTTTTGTGAAATGCATTCCTGATAGGCAGTTTTTTTGTAATACATGTTTGCTGTATATGTTGTATGAACGATTCATAATATATTTGATTGTTATGCCTGTAATGGCCCTCTCATTAGGTAATAAAGAAAATATTATTGTAGTTGCACTTAACAGAAGGGTGACCTTCATATTATCAAAACAAATCTCTGCTTGACCTGTTTTAGCTAGGCTTTCAAATCCGGAAATATCATGCAATAAAATAGCTTTCATGGGAAACAATAACAGATTTAATTACTCCAACATATCATTATACCTCTCGGCAATCCACTGAGCCACCTCCACATGTCGTTTAACTACATTGTCATGTAAATAAAAATATTATGTTGTGTCTGTCTTCCTTATTTCTTCCGAGTAGCTTATTGCATCACATGACCTAAATCTACAATAAAACTATGAAAGCCCTAGAGTGTTCCGATGACCAGGAGTATACATGTACATTTGTGTTACACGTGTGTTGCTATTTATAAGGACTCTTGAAGAGTGTGTCAGTGCCGTCGGGGTCATTGCTGGTCACTAGTTTCATTCGAGCATTGGTCTGACACATTATTGAAGCGGCTTTATTCTTTGTGGTATCATTTTACTGTCACACAGCTGTAGTACATGTAGCTTGTACTTGCATGTAGGCTGACATAGCAACTAGAACAGAAGCTTATAACTACCTATTAGTGCACTGGGGAGGATATATCAAGAGAATGTAGGATATTATCATGGAATTCTCAGAATTTGTTTTATCTATAGTAGTTTTAAGCATGGCTGACACCATGTCTACTATTTTTTTGGGCTATTTTTAGCTCATCCGGCCCAAAATGCCATATGAGCTTTTGCCATCAATTGGCATCTGGAGGGTTCATTGTCTGTCAACAATTACAATAAATCTTCTCCTGACAATTTGAACCAATCTTTGGTAGAATGGTCCTTGGGGTCCTCTACCCTAATATTGTTTCCAGCATATCCGCCTTCCTTCCTAAATGGCCACTGTTACTAAAAATAGAAAAAGAGGATGGTGGTTTGTTTTAAAAATCTTATTAACTGAATTAATGAGCCAACTGCAACCAACTTTTGGTTTAATGATAGTTTCAACTTGTCTGACATGAAATTCATCAAACAATCATGTTTTACAGAAATTTGATTGATTTGTTAAATTCTTATGCACTGAAAATATTGAAAGGCCTCAAAAAGTATTGCATTTAGTGGTTGTCCCTGTCGTTGGATTTGGCTTCCCATTAGGATTTGGTTTGATTTGAGTGTTTCATTTGCTATATTGGGATCTTGGATTTTGTATGTTTTGGTCCTAATGCTACTGATGAGAGGTTACTCCTTAAAATGTACATATAGCATACATAATTCTCCATATTTTTTAATATTGGTAATTTTGTATATTACAATGGTCTTCTACCAAAATTATGCCTATTTGTCCAGCATCCCTGCCAACCATCTGAGACGTTTACCGCCATGACCGCTGTAAAACTTAGTTTAAGATAGGAACCTATTGGAAATTCACTTGAAAATCTTCTGAAACTACTGTGCTAATTGTATCTTGGCTTTGTGGCTTCTGGTCTTTATATGGTCCTCTACCTAAATTTTGTCAACATCAAAATTAAGGTTTGTTTTCCCTCGTTCTGATGGGGTCTGAATAATCTGCGGGGTCAAAAATTTTAGGGAAAAATTTGTTTGTCGGGGTTTTTTTTTTTTGCATCCTTATTCAAATCCAAATTCCAGAAAATGTGGTCATCTTTGGTTTAGATTTTGAATTTAATAGGAAGTCACTTGGGTGATTTTTTCTATTTGTTCTCACAATAAATATAGATGTTGATTAAATGCAAAGCATGGCAACAGGAGGTGGAAGATACTTCATGTAGCTATATCAACAAAAGCTAGGTGAACCACTTGCCAAGTGAACTACACAATGACTAGTTTCATTTATGTTATAAAACTTTCCAGTACTTCAGCATGTCAGGTACATTTTGCTGTACTTGCAATTGCAGGATTCTGCTTCTTTGAAATATTGAACAGCATTTTCTTCATTTTTATAAGACCCAAAAAATGTGGTCTTATTTTGGTATAGTGGTGTTGTTGGTGTTTGTGTCTGTATGCACAATAACTTTTGTTGTAGTTAACTAATCCTTTTTATATTTTCATGATTTTTAGGACATTGATTTTTGGTACTAGATAAAGATTGGTATTGGTTTGGGTGATCTATGATCCCACCTGTTTTTAGGGGAGGGACTAAAAGGTGTTTTTCTTATATATTTTAATGTAAGTCCTGAATTTTAATGAGTTTTTTTTATTTTTAATCCCCATGACAAAGCCATGAAAGCCAACATACATGTAACAAGCCACAAGTGTTATGACCTATTCTCTTACTGCATATTACTTGATAAATACAGGGTCCAATAATTTTTGGAATTTTTTTTATTGTCATCTGATTTTGATGGTGTTTTGTCAAATGAACGTCCTGCGAGCAAAATTTGTTATAATGGAAAATAAAGGAATTTCCCAGATTTCCATATGAGTTGAGAAAAACTTAGAATATGTATAAAAATTTAAAAATATACAAAAATTACCAAAACTTTTTCTCTGTTTTATTATATAAGAATAAGTAATTTATATCCAGTTGAATAGACGTACTCATGTGGTTGCGGATTGTTCGCACTACAACTGTACATGATATGGAGCCATTTTATTTGCTGAAACCATCTTCTCTGTTTTGCGTCTTGTTTTTCTCATTGCGTCTTGTTTTTCTCATTAACTCATTCTATGAAACCTCTTTTTCTTGGTTCTTTGCAACCTCCAATATTGATTTACTAAGTAAATAATGTTGATGGCTTAGTCTTTTAATCATCATGAATCATGTTTTTGGTCCTTGTTTTTGCAATCATTAATTACACTGTATATTGGAAGGTAATTATGTCTGCATGATTTAGTGTCCATGGCAACATTGCAGAATATTGTCCCTTTTCAGATTTTTATGGAGATTTGTTGATCAGGTTTCCCAAAAAATTGTTCATGTGTCTTACATGTCTTATCTTCATCAAGCTGTGATGACTGTATTCCTTTAGATTCAAGTTTCCAAAATCTTTCAGTGTCACGTTCCTGTCCATGGTGTGATGAAATACAGATCTAGTTGATCAACAGGTATCAAATTTTTGTTGCAACTCACTTGGCAGCTGTAGGTCTGTTACTTCTGATTTCTTTGTCCTGCACAAGTTATCCAATGTGAAATTTTGAATCTGTCATTTAGTTGATGGGATGTGTGAACTTTTTCATTGGTATGGCTGGCTAAATGTCTCATATCGCAGCAGGTTTTGAAAATTGTGGAACTGCAATTTCCAGTACTAATTTAACGCATTTGAGAAATCTGTTCACCTTTGTTTGTCTGTAGTTGTTTAATGGTCAATGGTGGTTGTATTCAAATTACATATCTACTTTTCTGTATCTCTAAATGCTGACAATCCAACTTGGTCTCACCTACTTGGTTATCTATTAGCTAGGGTCTAGCTTATTAAAGATGTTGTGCACCTTCATGGAACAATATATTAGTTTCTGTGCTCTGCTTTCCATATTAAATACTGTTTTTATCGCTGTTTTCATTGCAAAATCATTTGTGCATTTGACATTGCAACATTACATTTGTTTAAAGTCCTTTTACATCCAACAGAACAGAGTATAATGACACTGATGTTCTTCTCATATCTGAGATTTATTCAGACACATGAAAAACAATGTCATGAATGTACTACTGTCAGATTTGTTTTGGTTTGTCAGATGCGATATTTTTAGTACCAGTAAAATATATGTTTATTAACATTCTTTTATGGATAAAATTACACCATTATATATTCATGATTTCATAATTTTGCTTAAGGGCATGTTCTATTAATCATGTTCTTTATTTATGTCCTACATACATGTATGAACCTTGACTGTGTTTGTTTTTTACAGAGAGGATGTCAGATAAACTGTTTAACTGCAGATTTGCAAGAGAATTTGCAAATGTCAGTTTGATCTGTTTCCCATGGGCTGGAGGTGGATCTAATTTCTATGCCCTCTGGGGCAAAGATTTACCAGATTTTATTGAGGGTAAGAGGATTTGACAAATTTACACCTTTTGAGACAACTAAAGTCAGGTTATGTTAATGGTCTGACATTGTCATGATTGTTCCTTATTGTTCATCTGCAGAGGAGTTTCCTTATACATGATATATATAAAATACAGTTTGGGATTGATCTACACTTAGTTGTTATTTCGAAGAGTGAATCTGAATGGAGATTTTCTTATTTAATGTAAGTTTAATCTATTTCTTATCATCCAGTTTTAATGGGGTTTCTTTCTTTGTATTCTCCGTTAGAAAGCAACTTAAATTGGGCACTTGCATCATGACCTCAATCGATATTTAAATTGTGACGGCCATTTTTTTTATTTAGAATTTTGTGTACTCTGTACAATAGGGTAATCATTCCTAATCTGCTACTCCTCCTTATTTAACTCAACAGACGTATTAAAACCGAAAAAAAACACATAAACTTCAGTAGCAAGTGTAGTATTATTTTATTACTGTATGTTATTTTCTTTCCAAATCAATAATTTTGCTTATTATGAGATTTTTTTAAAAGAAAACATCGAGCACATGCAAGAACCAACTAAATAGTATAATACTATTCCAAGTTAATTAAAAGTTTAATTAAATGAAGCTTTAATATGAATATTTACATGTTTTTTGCATGCCCTTTATGTTTCCTAGAACACAAATGCTGTCCAAATTCCATGACTGTCATTTTGTATTAAAATTTCCTATTTCTGCCATATAGTTATGGAACATCTGCAAGAAAGACACAATCCACAACTTAACATATACTTTTCATGCTTATAACAAATATCCAATTTTAAATGTGTATAAAGTACCTTTGATAATATACAAAGGCAGAAATGCACATACATGACATATGATTTAATTAAAGTCGAAAACTACACTCCACAAAAGCTTGACATAGAGAACTAAATGAAATATACAGTTTATGACCAAATCAATGCTGATAAGCAAAATAAGAAGATAACACCCAGGGAATTTGACAAATTACAATGTTTGAAATTTGTTAACGGTATCTTCCAACATAAATTTTAGTACCTGAAAATAAATCAGAGCATACAACTCAAGCTTGGGAAGCTTTTCACAACTTCCACAGAGCACCAAAAAAAAAAATAAACTCTGTAACAACATTCACAAGAAAGAATGTAAAACATATGAAAGAAAGACACTTTCCACATCTTAACATAGGTTTATAACAAATATTCACAGCCAAACCTAACTATATGTGAATTTACCTTCATCTGACAGGCTACACTTACTTGTAAAATCTAAAATATCTTATATAAATATTTAAAAAATCACCTTGATTTCATTGATTTCACATCTTAAAAACATTTGAGAACAAAATTGTGTGCTTTAAAAAAATGTAATGGCCATATAATCTTCATTTAATCTTCTCTCTGAAGCCACTGAACAGATTTCGACCTACATGTAACTTGGCAGAAATGTTAGGCAGGAGGTCTTTTACCAGATTTGTGAAATTAGTGCAGTCCCAAAATTCAACATGGCCACCAGGGCCAAATATGTGTTCTAATTGGTCCAAATTTCAAACAGCTTCTTGCCAGAAACTTCAATGTGTATTGAAATTTTACCTTGCAGAAATGTTTGATAGATGGTCCTGTACTTAACTTGTGAATCATTTGCCTTTACAGAAATTCAAAATGCCCACCATGACATAACTTAATTTAACATTTGACCCTATGGGAATTTCACATTTTCATATTCTTTTCGGAAACAGCTGTACAAATGTCAAGCTAACTTGGCAGAATTGTAAGGCAGGTTGTCCTTTACCAGATATATGAAATTGGTGCTGATAGGAAAATCAACATGGCTGCCAGGGCCAATTATGTGTTCTGATTGATCCAAATTTCAAACATCTACTTGTCAATGGTCCTGTACTTAACTTGAGAATCATTGGCCAATTTTAGATTAAAAATGTCTGCCATTACAAAACTTAGTTTAACATTGGACCCTTAGATGGCAACTTTTTTTCTCAAACTACTAAACAGATTTCTTGTTAAATTAGCAGAAATATAAAACAGGTAGTTTTTTTTATCTGAATTGTAAATTTGGCACTGATCCGAAATTCAACATGGCTGCCAGGCCCAATTATGTATTCTGATTGGTCCAGATTTCAAACATTTTCTTGTGAGAAAATGCAAAGTGTATTGAATTGTTACTTTGGAGAAATGATTGTTCAACAAAAAAAAAATGCAAGGTGAGAAATTTCATGCTCTATGGAGCCTCTGGTTAAAGGCTGTTCCCAAAATGATAATAATGGGAGGTCAGAAGGCATTTATGTTAAAATTTTCAGGGTGGAGGGTTTTTTCAGAAAAATTTGCTTTACTTTTCTTGAATGTAATAACCAATTAAAATTTTTGCATGATAGAGTTTAAAAAAATATTCTTAACCCTTATACATCTTTCTCAGGAATAGCCCTAAGATTTAAGTACTTGAATAATTTTGGATTTATATGTAATGTATCTCTAGGGTTGTCATTTCTGAATGTTCTTGTTGAAATATATATGATCACTTATACTGAGCATGAAAAAATGTGCATTTTCATTTAGATTCTGTCATCATTTATGTTGTTTCAGTTCATTCCATAACATTACCAGGAAGAGAAAGTAGATTTAAGGAACCTTGTTTAACACAGCTTACACCACTTGTTGATGACCTGGTTGAGAAAATATATGATAAATTTTCAAAGAAGAAATTTGCATTCTTTGGACACAGGTAAAATACAATCTATCTATGGAATTCTGTCATTGTCAAGGGCATTTTTATGAAAAAAAAAATCAAAACAAGAGTGCATGTGCAAATAAGCAATTAGGAGATTAGTTTATAATTAAAGGGTAATCCCACTCAAAGGGTCATGTAAGTTAATGTCCTCACTTTTTATACAACTGCAAAACTTTGTGGTCATATTATGTTATGGGCATGTCAGCATCGGCATTTGTGTCCATAGATGGTTAGTTTTCTATGGCAAGCCCAAGTCACAATAAATAAATTCAATTTAAGTTACTTAAAATCAATTTTTCTCTTCACTAATTCAATTTAAGAAACTTAATTCAAATTAATGCAACATAAAATTAATTAAAGCAATTTTGTGGTTCCTGCTGCATTTACACCAATTAAAACACAGAAAATGCATTAACAGTGCTTTATGATATATAATAAATGGACTCAAATAAATATTGCTTAACAAGTGTTTTCTCTCTTAATTGTTACATTTTCAATAAAGTTGCCTTAAAATCATATTTTCTTGTTTTTTGTTACAAGAATCTAAGTAACAATTTATTCTAGTTAATTTGAATTAATTCTACTTAACATGAATTAATTCTACTTAAGTTGAATTAATTTTACTTAAGTTGAATTAATTTTACTTAACATTCATTAATTACTTAACGAGATTAATTCAACTTCGGCCATCAGAGGCATCATAACAATTTACAAACAAACCAGAAGAACCAACCAAAACAGTTGTCTCATACGCTTTGAATTGGAATTGATTTGTATATGCTTAAAATGAGTTTAAGTAGCATTAAATGCAATTAAAGTAACTTATTTAAACAATTTATGTTGTTTAGGTGCACTTAACCATGTTAACTGTTGTTAACAAGAGTTGAAGTAATATTTTCTCTGCTTAACTCATTTTTCTCACATAAATAGAAAGTATCTCTACTTAACTGCGTAATGTATTTAAGAAGCGTAACTTCATATTAAGTTACTTAAATTGAATTAAAGTAGAGAAAAATTGATTTTAAGTAACTTAAATTGAATTTAAGCAGAGCTGCTGAAATCCGTCGGACCTTCGGACCACGTTTGGCTAGGGTCTGACTACAGCCTATATATTGTCGGACCGAATGTCCAACAGTATATTTCAGTTGAAGGGTCTGTCAAATGTTTACTTCGTGCCAGTCATCTCAGATTTTTGATTGAAAAAAATAAATGTTTACCAACTTTGTTATCGCAACTGGTCCTTAAGTCATAAAACCATACAGCTGAAATTCGCAGCCACGACCAGAAACCAGTCGTAATATTGTTTTAGATTTATCTTCCTCCGTTGATTTGGAGTTATGAAACAGGGGGCGACTCCCATGTATTTATTAAAGCATAATTTAAAGAAAAGGTAAAATTTGAAGCATTTGAACCCCTTCCTTTAATCTGAGAATAAATCAACGATTTATTTGAATGAATAGTGCGGACGGTTTTTTTATCGTGTCCTCACCGGAAAGGTTTTTTTTTATTCTACCATGGCAGCATGGTTGATAAAATTTTCGGCCAATGCAAAAAATGGGTAAAAAATGTATGATCCCAGTAACAACAGACGAGGACAGGAAAGAAAAACGTTAAAAGTATGATGCGGAACGAAGCCCTGAAAGGTCGTTTACTGTTGGCGCAATTCACTTTAGAAATCGGCTTTTATCAATTTTATCATATTTTAAGCTGTTTTTGATTAACCCATGCTAAATAAAATTGGCGGGTTTTCTTTAACAAGCTATTAAAAGTACCTTTCAGGTCACAAGTTCAAAATTTTGGTTGTTTTGTGGTAATATAAATATAATTCACAGTTTAACACCATATATATGGTAATACAATTATTAATGAGGAAGTTTGATTTTTAATGCACCAAAAATTGAATGTAGAAATTCTCCCTTTCAAATCACTTCTTCATCGATAGTAAAACAATCTCTTATGGAAAAAGAAAATATTTCGCACTAAAATTGACGACATATCTATATACATTTTCTGTAAAAAGTATGGCACATCCTATTTTAAAAGTGTAAAAGGGCAATTTCCAAAGTGAGCTGTGCTGACAATAATTCAAAACAGACAGCTGGACGCCCCTGGCTAAAATTCAAGGAAGGCAAAACTGGGTCTGACAAAAGTTTTGTAGGACTGGCAGAACTTGCTTGTCAGACCCAATGTCTGGCAGACAAAAAAAAATTTCAGCAACTCTGTTAAAGTATTTTTTGTGGTTCACCCGTGCCATAGGTTTCTGTTCAATTACTTTTGTTCTTTTATTAGGATCCATTTGAAATTTTAACACAATGATTGGGATTGATTTTTTTAATGAAGGTTCCAATTTTGATGTTTCTTATTCTTTGTATTACCCATTAAAGACCCAACACAACAAACCAAAAGTGGCATGACCTATCTCTTATGACCTACTGTTATTAAGATATATTGGATGCATAAATTAATTTTTGAAACTTTATTATATCTCCTTCTATTTCGATGTTTTTTTCTAAGGATTCCTTATGAAAAATGCAACAAAAGTTTCTCCATAGATTTTTTTGTAAGTTTTACCGTTTTTTGTATAGGAGGCTTCAAATGGCTTAGAAATGTGATTTTGCAGGAGATGAGAAATTTTTTTCCATCCGAATTTTGATTGTTTTTTTCATTTGATTTCTCTCAATAAGAGCTTTCAGTAGTTTGTCAACGGATTTTCTCTATCCTTTACTGTTCTCTAGCTAAAAAGGGTGAAAGTGGTGGAAAAATTCAATTTGTTATAATATGGAAAATGGAAAAATTTTATTTTCTTCTGATTAGTAAAATGTGATTTGCAGGAGAGGAGAAATTTTATTTTTCATCTGATTTTGATGGGGTATTTGCATTAGTTTCAGAGAGAGCTCTCAAAAGTTTGTCAATAAATACTCTTTATCTTTTACAATTTTCAAGATAAAAGAGGTGAAATTGCATATCTGCACTTTCAGCCATAGGAATTTGTCTTTTATGACATTTGTGGGGCATTAAATTTACCTCTGAACATAGGTACATTTGTTTGTCATTTTTTGTGAAAAATTTCTTGGTATGTGTATGTCCAATTGATTTGAAAATTTTGCCTGAAGCATTATCAGGATGAGATGTAAGGCGTTACCCTTTTCAAGTATCCCTACATCTGTTTGCCGAGACATCCATTGAATTTCAGTTCTGTAACAATTTCCTTGAGGATTTCTCTGCTTGTTTATGTTGGATTGTCATGATTGTTTTGATATTTGGTCATAAGCATTATCACTATGATTTGTACCCTTTCATCCCTTTTCATGTCCTTTATATGTCTGTATCCTGTTTGCAGGGATGGGGTTTTTGTATCCCATGGACACAATTTTCTGTATGAAATTTTCACCTGATTTTGATCAGGGTTTTTCCAAATCATTTCTTGTGAACAATGCAATAAAAGTAATGTCAGTTTTGAGGATAATGGTCATCATGATCACTGATACAGTCATATTACTATGTCCATAACTTTATTGTGTCCATCACTTTTAAAAATTTTGTCCAGCATATTACTGTGTCCATCACTTTATTTTGTCCAGCAAATTACTATGTCCAGCACATTATTGTGTCCATCAAAATATGAACAGGACGTCTTGAAAATTTTTAAAAATTTTTCACATAAATGCAGTAAAACACTATAAACACTTAGTCAATGTACCCACTTTGTTTGGGAATAATGAATAAGCATGGTCCCTTTTAAAGTGTAAATGTATTTAAACCACTGTTAATGCCTTGTAAAGACCTCTGGATTTTTAACTTTTGGTAGCTGCTTATTGGGTGGTGACATGCAATTTCATTAGCATTTACACCATATTTTATGGCATATGCAATTTTATATCAAATTTAAAAAGAAAGTCTAATAATGAGCACTAGAGCATCATATGCCAATTAAAAATTATATGTATATAGTACATTAAGTGTCATTCTAGAAATTGACTTCAAGTTTAAGAGCCTTAAATGCTTTTTAAATGCAAATGTGTCACCTGATTGCCATTAACCTCTCAATCCAGTGTTTATTTGATAAGTACTTTAATAAAGTCATGAAAGTAGAATGCCTATATAAGAGATTCACAATTCATACAAAAGTAGAATAAATGGACAAAATAGAAGAAGCTTGGACTCATTGGATTTGCAGCATTTTGAAATTTTTCCTCTGTTTTACAACTAAACATCTTACTTTGTGAGAACATGTTTGCCAAGAGACTTCCAGTGATATAACCAAAGTTAGTAAAAAAATTTAAATTCCATTTGTTAAATACATTTACAATTGTTCATTGAATTCCAAATGTAAGAGTTTTTTAAATTGTAATTTGTAAAATTCTGTGATTGTTATTTTTATAGTTTATGCTTATTGGTATTAATTACACCATAAACTGTATTTATCTTATTTGGTCCATGGACAGTGGACCTGTAACTAGAAGTTGGACTGATCTTCCTATTTTTGGCCCCTAGTGTGTCTGATGATGGTAAACTCCCAAAACATGAAAAAGTGCTTCCTACACAATTAAATATGGCTTTTGAGTATTTTTTATACATGTATCTAAGATGTGGGTGGTATCATTAAGGCATATATTCTTTCTCTTAAATATGAAAGATCTAGACTGGTTTGCTGACTAGAAATATCATATTACATACATTTGATGTATCTAGAGAGGTGGGGTCGAACACCATATTTTGGTTTGAAATGGAGGCCACTCCTGGTTTCAAATTTTGTTACAAATGAAAAAATTTAAATGCCACTTAGAAAACTGATTCAAATCATTTATTTCATTCTCTACATTAATTTCAGTTTTGGTTCATTGTTAAGTTTTGAAGTAGCCAGAAAACTGAAGAATAAATACCATATAGAACCATGTAGAATGTTTATTTCAGGAGCCTCACCACCACATGTATGTATACTTCTATTCGTGTGCAAGCTTTTTACTGTGTACAATCGTGTTTCTATGTAACAGTATATTATGTCCCCCAAAAGGTGCACCCAAAGTATTTCATTCACTTCTGTGGTCAAAATCAAAAAGTAACCAGAGAGGAACCGTGTTTTCTTGTACATAAAGTACAGGACAGTGGATGACAGGTCCAGTCACAGATATCAGACATGAAAAAATTGAAGCAATCAATCATTACTTGATAGCTCATAAAAAGAGATATCATATACAGACAACAAAGAAGAACCATGATTCTGACTTGGTTCCTTTTTGGCCAACAAATTTACACATTATAAAAATCTTAGTACAATATTATCTAGAGGTGTTTGTTGAATAAAAAAATTAATGTTCTAAAAATGTGCAGCTTTCTTTTTAGTATAAATATTCACCTGCTTTAGGTATGACGATATCAAAATACGTCATTTCCCAAAATGTTCATAAATGTTTATATTTTTTGTTGATTTTGGGACATTTTTTCCCCTAATCGTATTGGCTGCATGTGTGTTACACCAACATATTTACACATATGATGGAACTAACTAAACTACATAAAATATATGTAAAAATTGAGGTGTAACACATGTGCAGCCACTACTGAAATAAATTAGACAATATTCGGCTAATTTGTTGAATTTTCATTTTTGGACGAAGTTTGAGCAGTTTAAAATTACTAAATCTAACATTTTTTATCAAAAAGGTAAATTACGTTTTAAATATATGACATTATAGTTTTCAAAAAAAGTAAAACTTCAAATTTATACTAAACTTTATTTTTGATGCCAAAACTGGTCCTTATTGAACCTACTCCTTTGCTTGTGTTTGGGCTGTCCTGGCATTGCTGGATATATATAGAATCGAACACCACCTAAAGTAAAGACGAGAAAATCTCAAACACCCGAGGGTATGATTTTTATTGTTCTCTGACGAGGCTTGCCGAGTCAGAGAACGATAAAAATCTTACTGAGGGTGTCTGAGATTTTCTGTCTTGTATTTTCATTGTTGTTTGATCCTTTTTCTCATATTTTATATGGTAAATATACATAACACTCGCTGAACGCCATTGTTTACATTATCCAACGTCACAGACAACGAGCACGTGCAAAAGTTTGCGCTTTTAAAAAATCAATGTGTTTACACAATTTAAATACCACAATAAACGTTAATTCAGTATTTTGTATTTAAAAAGGCCTATAATAATTCCCCAAATGAATTAAAATCACAATTTAATATAACAATGAAATTTCGTGGAATATGGGAACAAGGAAAACCTTCAACATTCTATCATGACTATGAAATAAAGACATGTAAATACAATTTGTATAGAATTTATACCTTCAGACTGCAGTTTATGTCATAAATTTCATCAGTACAGACTACAGGTAACTAAGTAAACCTAAAATAACACCTGCCTTTACTAGCTTTGTCAAGTTAATAATTAGATTCCCATCAATCTTAACAAAAATTATTGGGTGAGCTGTGTGATTTTAAATAAATTTTTTATTCAACTTTGTAAATAATGATTTCTCCACATTTAATGACTGGATATACAAATAAATGTAAAAAGCCCTAGAAGCCAGTGCGTAAATGTGGAATTCAGTACCAGGGATTCAAAATTTGTATAAGGATTAGTTTCCTGGGCAAATCTGAAATGAAAAAATTGGGCATATTGGGATGAGAATTAAAAGATTAACTTGAACTGGCAATGAATGTTGAGATAAAAAGCTCAATATAAAAATACAAGTGTATCAAAATAAATTAAAAACAGATGTTAGGTTAATTTAAGGTTGTTTTTGCACTTGCAATGTTAATATCATTAAAGATATCAATTTTGCTGCATTTTACAGTCATCTTACAGAAAACAAGATCCAAAGTTTGGAAAAATGACTGATGGTGAATTTAAGTTATTTCTTCAAAAACTAGGTAAACATAAAATAAGAAATTAAGAAATTGGGGTTTTAATAAAACCATAAACAATTATGTAAGTTTCAAAAGAATCACACTGCAGGAGTGTCAAACAAGTTCTGAAATATTGAAGTTTTGTCATCTTGTTTCCAATAAATTCATGTTCTTAAACTTAAGAATTTTCATGCTATAACAGAATCTTCATAATTTAGTTACACTATGCTTTTTTCAGGCAAAACATTTCTGTGTCCATGGTTGTTGATTATTGATTATATGAAGGAAATTCATACAGACTTTTTTCAATTTCAAGATAGACTCAGGCTCAAGACAATACTCAATACAACATCTGTAATAGAAACTGTTTGCTATATAAAGCAGTCATTAAAACTGAGGGAGTGTGACTTGCTCTTTATATATATGAACATATTTTGTTTAACAGGTGGAACACCTAAGGAAATTTTAGATAATGATGAAATCATGCAGTTATATCTTCCAGCATTGAAGGCAGATTATGGAATGCTGGATCAGTTTAAGTATGAATTTATTATTATTTACCTTCATTTTTTGACCTCTATGCCTTTAAATAATAGAGGAAAAACCAAATTTGTATAAAAATAGATGTTTACAATGTAAACTGTCAAGGGTGTTACTTCTTCAAGGTATTAGAGAAAATAACTGCTTAAGTATTCAATAAAGAAAGCTAAAGAAAACAAAAGGGCCATTCATAAGGGGACAAGTCAACAGAACTACACGTAACTTTACTACTGATAACTGACTGTCTATAAAGGCCAATACATGTACAGTTAACTCTTGTTTTCTCAAACTCGGATGAGTCGAAACTTCGGTTGACTCGAAATGTTTGCCTGGTCCCAATTTTTCCCTATATATTAATGTAATTTTACTCCTTAAAAGTCGAAATTGGATGAATCAAAATTTCGGTTGTCTCAAAGTTTTTTTACGGTCTTGAAGTCATGAAAAGCATGTCAATTCATTCCGTTATCTCCAACCGATCAACCGAACACGTCAAACCATAACCTCAAGGCATTAAAATTGATTCCTGTGTCGAAGTTTTGCAATGTACATGTATTTTAACTCCAATCGTTTTCCAGACTTATGACAGCTTACCTGAGATAATCTTTTGATCGTAATCAAAATCAATTAGTGATTCCTAGGGTTTTCATTGTAAAAATATACAACTGTTAATTAGGAAAAAAACCATTAAATATGATAATTAAAAATGCTTGGATGTTCATAAATTTCTAATTCAGATAAGCAGATGGTTATCATTTATTGTTTGTCTTCTCTCAATTGAATTTAAGCAACAACACATTTACAAGGAAGTGAAACTTTCGTCAACTTAAAATCAAGCCTTTACTCAAAGAAGGCATTATTTTCAGTCAAGGAAGGTCTGTAACAAGAAAACAGTAATTACTAATACAAATACTTAAAAATACCTTGATCTTTAAAAGGTACATGAAACACAAAAAAAAACGCAAACACATACATATTTCAATCATATAAAATATTGTACAACAAAAAGCGGACTTTGAATCCGTAACCGGAAATGTCTGTCCGGTTTTAGGTTTCTCTCGAATAAATTTTTTTCTTTGGATTTCCTTCCTTCGGTGGTTGTTTGAGTCTAACTATGGCCATCTCGAACTTTATCTTTGGTTCCAACAACTTCGAGATAATGAGAGTCAACTGTAGTTAAATTTGGCTTTTGAATATTTGTTATAAACGTATGTAAGATGTAAATTGTGTCTTTCTGCCATATATTCCATATTATAGTGTTATAAACTGGCTTTTTCTGTATTGGCCATGGTATAGAATTGAGGTCAGTAGTATTGGCCGGTTGAAAATTCAAAATGGTCGCCATGAAGAAACTTAGTTTAACATTGGAACCTATGGAAATATCACATTTTTGTCTTCTTTTTGGAAAAAGGATGTACAGATTTTAACCTTACTTGGCAGAAATGTTAGGCAGGTGGTCCTTTACCAAATTTGTGAAATTGGTGCCAATCCAAAATTCAACAAACATGGCCGCCAGGGCCAATTTTGCATTCTGCTGGTCCAAGTTTCAAACATCTTGTCAGAAACTACAAAGTGGATTTGATTGTTACTTTGCAGAAACCATTGTTAAATGGTCTTCTGCTGTGAATTGTTACCAATCAGAAATTCAAAATGGCTGCCATGATTCTAGTTAAGCTTTGCCTTGGACTCATTTTGTAACATACTGTATGGCTTGCCAAATAATGATTGTTAGTTGTTTAATGTCCAGTGGCAAATATTTTATGCATATTCAGGATGAGAATAAGTTCAACAATTATCAATATCGAAAAAAGGGATGGGACACAACTGGGCAACGGTTTTTGACTGCCACAGGAAAAAGGGAGAAATGGGTAGGTACATAAAATTTAGCCTTTTGTAGTGGCAAAAACCTACTCTTTATCGAAAACTACAAAAGGGGTCTTTTACGTGCAAGGAGCTTGGCACTCTCCAAACATGTCACCCACTATGGTCCATTGCCAGGCTTTCTGTATTATAACCTGGCAACCCCCCAACAAGAGGGCCTTCCCTATCCACCACCTGGGGTTTGCGCTGGGTCAGCTCTGTAGCTCGAGCCATGGAGACCGCTCCGGTGCCCAGGTTTGCCAAATAAGGTTGGTGTGTACTAAATCTTTTGGAATCTTACAGAATGGTCACTCCTCATTTTTCCCTAAAATTTCAGTTTAGTGTTCTTACATACTGTGTGACCAACCATCATGTGTATTGGTGTGTAAATGTTTCATTTGTAGACTAACAGGATTGAACCAAAAAATAGGCCATTGACCAACATTTCGCCACTGACTTTGCTTCCATTTTATCAATGAGTATTTCTCAGATACTGCATGACTTAATATCTTGCATGTATAGTTCCTTAGAAAACATCAACTGAAACTAAACATGGTATGAATGTTCCAGATGTGTTTCTCACAACAATTATGTGTTCTAGTGGGCCCATGTTAATCAGATCATCTAGCAAACTTTAAAAAAAATAAAGACGATAAGACACAGTTCAACAAAAAATTTGCCAGGTGAGTGATTACAGGCTCCGTGGAGCCTCTGGTGTTATTATGTTTACTATAGGCAATTATTGGATGATTCTTGAAAATAATTCTGCAATCTTGGTTCTTTTCAATCAAATGCCCATGTTTTAAAAATAATCATTTAAATTGTTTGACTGCTGGGTTCAATTTTGTCATCATTATTATAGGTTTTGATTTGGTATTTGTTGTTTCAAGTATTGAGCTACGTTCTAATATCAGCATTTGATTATTTATTTACTCACCAGGCCTAAAAAGCCATGTGAGCTTTTGCAATCACTTTGCGTCCGTCGTCCATGTCTGTCTGTTTTCTGTTTTCTGTCCATTCACAATTCACATTTTAATCTTCTCCTCTGAAACTACTAGGCCAATTTTCACTAAACTTTGGTTGAATGGTCTTATGATGTTCTCTTTTCAGAATTTTATCCGGCATCCTGATCAGCCATCCAATATGGCCGCTGTTACTAAAAATAGAACAAGGGGGTTGGTATATTAAAAAATCTTCTTGTTTGAAACTGCCAAGCTAATTGGAACCAAACTTTAGTGGAATGTTTTTTTACCAAAATTGTATCCGGCATCCCCACCAACCAACCAAGATGGCCGCCACAGCCGAACTTATTTAAACATGGGACCCACTTAAAAATCTTCTTGTCTGAAACTGTGGAGCCAATTGGAACCAAATTTTAGTGGAATGCTCCTCAGATATGCCTCTGCCAAAATTGCAACCTGCATCCCCACCAAAGAACCAAGATGGCAGCCACAGTGGAACTTAGTTTAACATGGGACTTTATAGGAAATTCTTAAAAATCTTCTTGTCTGAAACTGCTTAGCAAGTTGGAACCAAACTTTATTAGATTGGTCTTCAGGTGGTCCCATCTGAGAATTTTATTTGGCATGACAACCAATCAAAACTAGCTACTGTTATTTGTAAACCAAATTTTTTTTCGAGTCAATTAATTTTCGCGTTTTCATGGAAAAGCACTGTTTTCGCAGAGATTTAATTTCACGATTTTAAAATCTGTAAAGGGATATTTTCGCAGTCAGGTGGACTATTTCGTATGTTTTACTGCATATTATCAGTTTGTGTGTTTGTTGTTGATATGTTGTTGATAAACATGAAACTGATTTTCCTAAATATTAAACCAAGTAACATATATAGGCATCAGCATGGAGTAAAGTTGAAAATTTATCCTTTACAGTGTCAAATTATGACTTCTCTTCCGATAATTATTGTTGATCATAAGCTTGGTATAGTTTTTCTTTGGAAAACTTCGACTTATTCGCAGATATAAACTGTTGTGATTTGTAAGTCTAGCGGGAAAGTTGCGAAAGTTGACAGTATTATTCATAAATCTGAATAGACCATTTCAGGGTTTTGGGTTTTTAGTTGAAACGGAAACGCGTAAGTTCGGTAAAAACGTCATTTTCTAGAT
>JAULBM010004067.1:0-11914 GCA_032357055.1 Geukensia granosissima | reverse complement strand
TTTGTGTGTAATAATTACCTGTGTAGAAATTGAACTTCTAGATCAGATCTGGGTATGTGTGTGAAATAATTACCGGTACCTGTGTATTAAGAGAGCCTCTAGATCAGATCTGGGTATGTGTGTGAAATAATAACCTGTGTAGCAATTGAGCTTCTAGATCAGATCTGGGTATATGTGTAATAATTACCTGTGTAGTAATTGAGCTTCTAGATCAGATCTGGGTATGTGTGTGAAATAATTACCTGTGTATTTAGAGAGCCTCTAGATCAGATCTTGGTATGCATGTGTAATAATTACCTGTGTAATAAGTATGCTTCTAGATCAGATCTGGGTATGTGTGTGTTATAATTACTTGTGTAGTATTTGAGCTTCTAGATAAGATCTGGGTATATGTGTAATAATTGCCTGTGTAGTAATTAAGCTTCTAGATCAGATCTGGGTATAGGTGTAATAATTACCTGTGTAGTAATTGAGCTTCTGGATTGGATCTGGGTATGTGTGCAATAATTTCCTGTGTAGTGAGTGAGCATCTAGATCAGACCTGGGTATGTGTGTAATAATTACCTGTGTAGTATGTGAGCCTCTAGATCAGATCTGGGTATGTGTGTAATAATTACCTGTGTAATAAGTGAGCTTCTAGATCAGATCTGGGTATGCATGTGTAATAAGTATGCTTCTAGATCAGATCTGGGTATGTGTGTGAAATAATTGCCTGTGGAATAAGTGATCTTCTAGATCAGATCTGGGTATGTGAGTGAAATAATTACCTGTGTATTAAGAGAGCCTCTAGATCAGATCTGGGTATGCCTGTTTAATAATTACCTGAGTAAAAAGTATGCTCCTAGATCAGATCTGGGTATGTTTGTGTTATAATTATCTGTGTAGTAATTGAGCTTCTAGATCAAGTATGGGTATGAATGTGTAATAATTACCTGTGTAGTAAGTGAGCTTATAGATCAGATCTTGGTATGTGTGTGTTATAATCACATGTGTAGTAAGTGATCCTCTAGATCAAATCTGGGTATGTGTGTATAATAATTACCTGTGTAATAAGTGAGCTTCTAGATCAAATCTGGGTATGCGTGTTATAATGACTTGTGTAGTAAGAGTGCCTCAGGTTAGATCTGGGTATGTATGTATAATAATTACCTGTGTAGTAAGTGAGCTTCTAGATCAGATCTGGTTATGTGTGTGTTATAATTACTTGTGTAGTAAGAGTGCCTCAGATCAGATCTGGGTATGTATGTATAATAATTACCTGTGTAGTAAGTGAGCTTCTAGATCAGATCTGGGTATGTGTGTATAATAATTACCTGTGTAGTAAGTGAGCTTCTAGATCAGATGTGGGTATGTGTGTATAATAATTTCCTGTGTAGTAAGTGAGCTTCTAGATCAGATCTGGGTATGTGTGTGTGTTATAGCTACCTGTGTAATAAGTGAGCTTCTAGATCACATCTGGGTATGTATGTATAATAATCACCTGTGTAGTAAGTGAGCTTCTAGATCAGATCTGGGTATGTGTGTATAATAATTACCTGTGTAGTAATTGAGCTTCTAGATCAGATCTGGGTATGTGTGTGCAATAATTACCTGTGTAGTAATTGAGCTGCTAGATCAGATCTGGGTATATATGTATAATAATTACCTGTGTAGTGTAATGATTACCTGTGTAGTAATTGAGCTTCTAAATCAGATCTGGGTATGCATTTGTAATAATTACCTGTGTAATAAGTGAGCTTCTAGATCAGATCTGGGAATATGTGTGAAATAATTACCTGTGTAATAAGTGAGCTTGAAGTCAGATCTGGGTATGCATGTGTAATAATTACCTGTGTATTAAGTGAGCTTATAGATCAGATCTGGGTATGTGTGTATAACAATTACCTGTGTAATAAGTGAGCTTCTAGATCAGATCTGGGTATGTGTGTGAAATAATTATCTGTGTAATAAGTGAGCTTTTAGTTCAGATCTCGGTATGCATGTGTAATAATAACCTGTGTAATAAGTGAGCTTCTAAATCAGATCTGGGTATGCGTGTATAATAATTACCTGTGTAGTAGGTGAGCTTCTAGATCAGATCTGGGTATGTGTGTATAATAATTTCCTGTGTAATAAGTGAGCTTCTAGATAAGATCTGGGTATGTGTGTACAATAATTACCTGTGTAATAAGTGAGCTTCTAGATCAGATCTGGGTATGTGTGTATAATAATTACCTGTGTAAAAAGTGAGCCTCTAGATCAGATTTGGTATGTGTGTGTAATAATTACCTGTGTAGTAAGTGAGCCTCTAGATCAGATCTGGGTATGTGTGTATAATAATTACCTGTGTAGTAAGTGAGCTTCTAGATCAGATCTGGGTAAAACTTCTTCACAGTAGTCTACATTGGGACATACAACTAATAACTTGTCTAATAATCTGAAAAAACAAATAAATATTTTACTTACAAAACTTGTCAGGTATACCTATTTAGACTTTTTCTTAGTTATATTCTAAAGAAAAGAAAGAAGAGGAAATTAATTGATCATCTGAAAAAGAAAAGAAAAAGCTTAAACATCATTGATACACCCAGGAAAATTATCATAAAAAATAACAACTCATGTAAGATATCAGGAAATAGAAAATAGCCATGTTTCAATCATGTCAATGACACAAAAAAGACTTGTTTACATTTGTATAATAATGTAATCTGTCATCAAATGTATATTTGAATATGACTAATTAAATTCTCTAGAAATACTGCTGAAGATTTATTTGAGTCTACATGTAAAATATGAAATCTGTCATAATGTACTTATAATACATGTACTCATTTCATGAGATTTAAATAGATATAAATTTTCCTTCACTACTTACAGTTTAAATTATAAGTAGTAGAAAATAAAAAGTTTTAATTAAAACCTCTGAAACAATGGACTTGTCATTGTATCACAGTTTTTACACTTGCTTTTCAAACTTCAGTTGTATAGAAACTCGTTGATAAGTTGCATGTTTTTTCCACAAATTGTAAAGTAATTCCACCATAATGAGAATTTTTTTTTAATTTACCCAGAACCCCTGATATTGAGTTATAGAAATTGATAACATTATTCTGGATGTATTGAAAGGGAAAGCAAATTCAGATGACTTATCCTTACAGCAATACCGAGCATAACTCAATTACCAAACTAAATCTTAAAATTCTTAGACGTAAGTAAATTGTCTTCTAAGAAATTCACACCCAAAAGCCATCTTGGGCTTCCTTCTAAGGATTATTTCATCAAATAAACTTAATTTCTGTATGTCTGCTGATTCTTTGTCAACCCAACTAGAAAATCTATGTACAAAAAAACATGAAAAGGACAAAACATTGAAATTAATCCTATACAGTCAATTTACTGCAGAAACCATAGAAAATTGTCTATTTCTACTTTCCTCCACATGACTACACATAACAGCATTCTATCAACGATAAAAAGGATCTGGCAGATCTCTTGATTCCACTTGAACAAAGGACTTAATCCAATATTGGAAGTATTGATAAAATCAGGTTTAAACCATTAGCTGGTCAATTTCAGTCTTTTTACTTTGATGATACTTGATATTTTATCATCAGCTGTGTGCAGAGGTGTCAAGTTTTGAAAAGTACTTTGAGGGAGATCTCCCTCAAAGAAATTTTGCAATGAGGGAGATTCACCGAAGTGTCATGTTGGCGTCATTTTTTTGTGTACGGTAAACAAATTTTAAAAAAAAACCAAAGGAAACTTCTTTTTATTGTCTTCTTCTCATTATACACAAGTTCTACCAATGTATTTATTAAGGATTTATTTATGTCAATTTCTTAGTTTAGGGTGGGGGCACAGGCATGATTTCTGTTGATCTGCTTTTGCAACATTATAAGAAATATAATTTTCATTAACACCTGAATTCACATTGAATTTCATCACTTGATCTGAACCTTAATTGTTTAGCTGGACTGGAATTTGATATGAAATTTATTATCAGTAGGAAGTAAACATCGATTTCTTCCAGTTTTGACCACTTTGCATGTTGAACTCTAGATGCATAAAGTTACTCTGACGTGGACGAAAATTTTGATTTCGGGACCAAGTACGCAACCACTTGCACTTGACAAGTCAAGATTTGACCATCCAGGACTTAAATATCGTGTGCATTCCTCCAGACTCACTCGCGAGTCTTCTGTTAAACCAAAATGTAATTAAAATGACAAGGAAATAACAAAACCGATATTTATTCTTTGCAAAATATATGACAAAATATGATATAGGAAAAACTGTCAGTTCTTCCAAAAGCTGCGGTTCCGAAATGCGCGGGAGATTCTAACTTCCGACGGGAGACAGACAGGGTTGTGGGAGATTCCGTGTTTTTCGTAAAATTTGCGGGAGGGTCCCGCCGAAATCGGGAGACTTGACACCTCTGGCTGTGTGCATTCTTGAGAAATATATCTTCATTTTGTATGTGTTTTATTTAAGTATATTCAATCTTTTATGGATTGAGTGCACTCTTTTATAATTTTTATAGTATGTTTTAATACAGTTTTTGTTTTCTTTAATTTTGCCGATGACCTCGATGTGGAGAGGATTTGGTACCAGCAATGGACTTGAATGCAAGATTTCCTGACTCTGCCTGGCCTATTTTAATGCTGAACCAGTCTGACATTTAGAATGAATAATGATGCTAAGGTAACACATTTATTTCCTGCTAGACTCTAAAATCATCTAATGGTAATTCTTTCCAAATGTTATCACAGCATTTCATTGACCAACCAAAGCAAAGCATTTGTTTTGTCACATAGTGATAAAGGCTTAAGTGTAAATATTCAGTTTATGCATATAGGAAATTCTATAATCCTCATGTTAAGTGCCCCCTTACTTTAATTAAGCATGAAATCCTTAAGCTCTGCCGCACACTCCCAGTATTGAAAAATCAAAGAACAGAAAATTATTTTAGAAAACAGCAATTTGATATTAGGAGACATTTAATATAGGGGACAAAACTAGAATAACCAATTTCTATGGAAACAAAAAAATACTACGAACCTGACTTGGAAGAAATCTGGATACCAGTGATTATAATAAGTGCCCTTAAGTTTTTTTAAGCACCCTGGGCTCTTTATACGAGGAATAAGTTGATGCCTAATTATAAGAGAATTACTGAAATATGCTAGCAAATTTTTACAAATCATGCAAACAGCAAATGCAGCAATATCTTACTTAAAAATTTCCAGTTTCAGGGAGATTTAATCTTCCATATCTTAACATTAGGCAAATTACTCATTAATGTCAGATATTTGTAAATATTGAAAATGGTTGTTTGTTGGTGAGTTACAACATTCCAATTTACTTCAATCACCATAGGAAATTATGTCATAAGATTCATGCTAACTGATTGTCAGACACTTTTATAACCATTAGAGTTAGAAATTTGTTTCATTTCATTAAGGTTTTATGGAATAATTTGCCCCTGGATTATTTTTTGTAATCAACGAAATGTTGGAATAACATCATTTGTCACTGGTAACTTCCAGGAACGAACAATCTGTAATCAGTCTGATGGGATTAAATGATTGGTTGATACAATATAATCTGATGTTTGCATCTAGTTGATCACAGTTTGTACACCTTGGGCTATCTACTTGACATTTTAACATTAGGAACTAATTGAAAGCAGAATAAGTATTGACCATAATGAAATGTTGTATCATCTGTAGATAATCAAACATTATAAACTTGGAATTAGAGACATCACCAAAACATCTGCCGGAAAACACCTCCAGGATTTCTATTAGTCAGAGAATTTTAATAGTGTTTATTTACTTGTTGTATAGTGCCAACTTGTAGATTAAATATTCAAACATTATAAAGCTATTTAATTAATTTGCATAAAACTAAGGAATTTCTTTTTAAAATTTGCAAGTATTCTTCAACAGATCTTGCTTACCATTAGCTTTGACTTACAGACTTATAATATGTCATGTATGTGTTATTGTTCATTTATAAATATCAGGCATACTTTATCAGTTGTGGATTTATTTCTATTTCTATATATCAACGAATTACTTCATTTGTAGGGGTTTATAATTTGCAAGTATTACTTCTATAGTTTATAAAGATCATTAGCCAAATATATTATTAAATAGTAAAAACTAGCTGTAGTTATTTAGTAATCCAAAGAAGTCTTGGTAATGCTGATTTTTGGGATCCCAAATCATTTGATATATGATATGATCGTTATGGTGAAACCCAAGAAATCCAGCCATAATCTTTTTTATTTTTAAAGATAATCAAAGAATACCTGTCAGATCCTATTTCAAATATTCTTCCAGTTTATCTCCAAATGGAACTTCTTGGGTAACCTGTACTGTAAAATGAGAGTTTTTCTTTTAAATGGATGAATTTTCCATTATAGTCTTTGTCTTGGGAAAATGTAGACCTACAGTCCACATAGACTTATTGTATAAAATACAGTATAAATATTTATTTTATAGCAATGTTATTTTCCCCATAGAATGTAACCATACTTTTCGTGCAATATTCCATGATATTGCACACAGTGAAATATTGCTATAAAAGAGTGACATCATTGATATTGAAAATTGATTTTTATAGCATTTTAACGGTTTTGCCATACAATAAAAGGGTTATTGCATTAATATTGATGTATATTATTCCTTGTATAATATTTATTGCACTTGCAAGCTCGTGCAATAAAATATTCTTCTCGGGACAATATTCACTAATATTCATGCAATAACCCTATAATCTTTAAAAAAATCCAGACAGGACCGAATGGCAACCACATACAGAAACACACAAACAAGTAACATTTTTAATGGTGCTAGCATGGGTTAAGACTTGGTTTTAAAAATAAAGTGTTTGTTTAATTGATTAGCATAAAGAAGAAAAAATTAAGAAAGCAATCACACCAACAAAGAATTCTAGTGCAAATACATAATTGCATTTTCCCATGGAAAATAAAGTTCCAAATTTCCATTTGTGAGGAGATAGGGTTTACCATACATCTGGGTTGACAGAGACTGAGATTCTTATTTTCTGAATGAATTTATTTTATATGTTTTTTTGTGATGGTAATAGTAATTGACTTATTCAGTTGTGAGAAGATAGGGTTTGAATGGTCTCTTACGATCTTAATCCTTGACATGTACAAACAGATTCTATCAAACCATAATCTGATTTCCTTGACAAGATATAAGAATACTGTAATTGTAAATGAACAGGAAACCAGTTCAGGTCAAAAAACAAGAAAACCTCCGACAACACTTAAATATCTGCCATATGAGAAACAAATTAACAGTATTGTTGAAGCAAAATTTCTAATAGCTATACTGTAACCAGTGAACTTTATTAGGAAACCACCAAGTTCAGCTAAAGAAACCCTCCAACAACTAAAAATATTTGCTATCTCCTAAGTAATTTTTTTAACGTAATTGTAGACATAATTAAACATTTCTGAAACAGACATGGTCAAATGTCATGTTCCAAGCGCACACTCAATGCCTATGTCAGGAGTCAATGGATTCTGCTTTAATTAATATGAAAATACTGCCTTAAAAGGAAAAATAATATTTAGGTCATACAAGAATAGAGGGGGCTGTTTAAAGATTTGAATGAAGTTATTAAAAAACACATTACATCAAATTTTATCTTTTTAAAAGTAATTCCTAAACTGTTCACATATATTCACATGAGTATTTCAGACAGACATTCTTGAGCCAGTTGAAATGGCATCAACATAATGGACGAACAGGAACGAGGATTGACAACATCCATGTTCCTTGTCGTGTTCAGTCTTGTCAAAATTTTTCTGTCCATTTGCCACAGTAAGGCATGTAGCAACTGCAGGATATCTTGAAGCATCATACATGAATTGAAATGTAAAAGTTTGACAAGTTTATATTTAGAATTACCTGTAAGGTGATAGTACCAAACTATCAGTCTTGAATTCCATCATCCAAAACATATTGAGTCCCCCAATAAAGTATGTTAATATTTTTGAAAACTGTTGTACATTTACACTTTACTTGAATTAAGACATCATGTGATTTGATTAAAGCATATGACATGGTAAAAACACTTTGATTAATTACACTTTTGGATATAAGTAATTCAAATCACATATATTCTTACATAATTTGCCTTGACCTTCTAATTAAACTACTAAAGTTCAAGTTCCTTTTTCACTATAAAATTCTTTAATTCAATAGCATTTCCACACATTCTTTTTAAAGCAAGAATAGTCGAAAATAAAAAGAATTATTTGTAACAATTTTAACAAATAAGTTCAATTTAAATAAAATTTTAAAAATCATCTTATCCCTTTTTCAAATTGATTAATATTTTTTTCAATAAAGGTAGATCACATGTGACATTTATGTCCACTAAAATAATTGAATAATTTGACATGTATCCTTGCAGGCATTTCTGACATGCTAGCTCTAACATGCACTTTGGCAAAAGATACAGAAGGCCATGATATGTCATTTTTTCTTTCATATTCTCAGTTTTGTTTTTCTGTTTTTTTCATTTCACATACATTAAATGTATCTCCTTTTAGAGAAGTACATGAAACACTTTTTACATATTGTGACAACATTTTATTCAGTTTTACTGCTAAAAGTTGTCAGATCAGAGAAATATGTTGACAAATTACAGCACATAAGAACAGTTTATAACCACCTATCCTATCCTATGTCCCGTGACATCAGTCATGATATGTGGAAAATTATTTATGCCCAATTTTTACCAAAGAAATTCATAAAAAAGTCATAAAAAACTTACTAAATCTGTTTTTTTATGGGAGGAGTGGATTTTCATTGATAGGAGGCTGGTTGGAAATTTCAAATTATAACACTTATTCTAATTTGGCAATATTTCTTACATTTCTGTAGTCAAAGTTTGCCTAAATTTAGTCAAGATCTCAAAGTGATGTAGAAATAATTTAATTTGACAAAATCATCTATTCTTCATGCAAGTTATTGTTTTTCCAAACATATGCCAACCAATATGTTCTTCTCATTATGTTTTTAATTTTCTAATATTCATCTGGTTCACTCTCATTTAAGACATCTTTTTACATTGTACATCTATTCCATTAAATTCTGGTTTCAATTACATGAGCAAATGAACAGTGGGTTTCTATCATTCACACAATTAACAATGAAAAACCAATATTCCTAGCTGATTAGATTGGAACCACTCTTTATGTTCATGTCACAAGAAGGCATTGACCAATTTAGGAAATATACTGACAAACTCAAATTGAAATCATGTCCCCCCATAATCAACAGATCATTGTACTTGTCAAGGTTCCAAATGAAATAAAATTGAATTTATGGTAAATAAGATAAAGACGATAGCATCTTTGATGAAAACCATGTGCATTAAATGCACTCCCTTAGGTATCACTAACAGGCAATTGTTGGTAGTGCCATGAAAAAATTCTAATTGCAATTCTGTTAAAGTTTACCATTTATGATGAACAATGAAATAGATCTAGTTTAAAATGCTATTGGATGTTGATTTATAAATTATTTATAGTGGTCACCTTGTGTCCATTGGGCTTCTTTTGCTTTTTCTTCCATTGGTGCTTGACCCAAAAAGGATAAAAGGTATCTTATCTGACATAAATGTATACTCTATGTGAAGCTTTTTCTGGAGTGCGATTTTCAGGCTTTATTAAATTATATGTGCATTTTTGCCTTTGTATTTATCTTAAATCAGAAGAAATAATAACCCCACAGTTCAGAACTTACACTGTGCAAAAAAGTTTTGCATACTATTATCTGCTCCTGAACTTTTCTATGGCGATTTTACATTGAGGGTTGGCCATCATTGTTTTAGGCCGTAGCTAGATGAAGTTATTCATAAATTGTGCACAGTTTTTTTATTCCGACCCTTGCTTGTGATACATATCATAAGTTTTACATTTAAAATTCCATTCAGGAGCGCCATTATGCATTTTTGCAGTTTGTTTAATCCTAGTTAAAGAACTTAATTATAACGCAGCTTTGACAATGTGTACTCCCAGTCTCGTGCTAGCACGTGAAAAGAGCCACTTCCAGTAAACAAATGGCTAATTTTCTGATGTAAAATCCCTGTAGAATATTATCAATTCGGTGCAGCTTATAATTCATTACGTTTGCTAAAAAGTATTACTGCAAGTTATTTGCAATTTTTTCAATCTACAAAATAAACACTATTTCATAAGAATGTGGTAGATAGTTTTTCTTTCCCCAACCTATTTTCCCGCTCCAACAAACTCTGACATAGAGTATAGTCAACTTTAATCTCAATTATTCATATCTCAAACAAGAAAAATCAGTAAAGAAGAAAGACTTCAATATGAACCCTCTGGTTGACAGTATAAGTCCAATACATATTGAAAGGGGGTTCAAAAGGAAGTCTTACCATGATGTAAGTTCACACTAAACAATATTAATAAAAATCTTCTATGTAGTGCTTTGTGTATCTATTGTTGGTTTACTGGTTCTTTCAGTTGTTATTTTATCTGTGTTCTGACTTACAATAATTGTCTCCCCTTTAGCATCTTGGAATTCTATTTTTATTCCCTATGCTTCTTTTAAAGCTTCATTCAGATTTTGAAAGGTGGTTTCAAATGAAAAGAAAATCAATCACGAAAAGAATTACTTGTTTTTCACTGTATTAGGCTGATAGTTGATATATTTGAATATCATCAGATTATTTTGGGGCCTTTTACAGCTTGCCTTAGGATGTAGATATGTGTCTACTGCTGAAGACTTTATGTAAAACTGTAGATGTTTGTAATTGTTTTGTGTGGTTGTCTCATGGGCAGTCATACCACATGTCCTTATACTATATTGTAAATAACTACAATAACTACACATTTTCAATCTTTTTGTACATCAAAAAATAAAAAAATAAAGAATTTTGTTGTAAATAGTAAGTCAAAACTTTCTCTGACTTTGGGTGAACAAAACATGTTCTATCATCATCTGCATATAAATGATCAAAAGAATGAGCATTCTTATAAAAACACTAGAAGGCATAGAAAAAGCCTTGCAGACAAAAACTGGCATTGGAATTAAAGGTTTAGTTCATTCTGAACATGACTTCAGTTTGTTTGTTTGTTTGATTGGGGTTTAAGGCCACTTTCAACAATATTTCAGTCATATTGCAGCGGTCAGTTTTACTAGTGGAAGAAGCCGGACAACCTGACGAGAATTACCAACCTTGAGCAGATAAATGATAAACCTTATCATGTGTGATGCGAATTTAACCTATTTTTGTATGGTACAAAGTCAGACGAGAACACATGCCATATAGGTAATAAGCTACTGTGATCCATACAGGTAAGTTTAAATCAACTACCTAAACCACTCAGCCACCTAGGGCCCCAACATGACTTCAGATCTGATCATGTAAAAACGGTGATTATAAAAATAAAAGATATGAAATAAATGCCAAATAGACAACAACGCATTTCTTATTAAAATACAAATTCACCATTATTCATCTGCTACAAGCTTCTGTATAAACCTTCATCACTATACAAATTAAAATTAATTTCAAATTTCAAGACAATGCCATAATAATGATTAGATTCTCTTCATCAAAAATTGGTCAAGAGCATTTAATTCATTAAATGAATTAATAAAACTATTAAGAGAACTATGCAACATTTTTTTTAAATTGTTGATTATTGAATACCGAAAAACCTTACTTCTGAGAAGCTTCAATATGGTAGACATTAGTGACTAGTCACATTGTTCCTAAAAGCATGGACCTCCTCTTCAATTTTATTACCACAAAAGATAAGGTATTTCCTTACAGTACTGTAGATACAATATAAAAATAGGAGATGTGGCATGATTGTCCATGAGACAGCCACCCACCAAGTGACAGTAGAATTTTAACT
>JAULBM010004057.1:0-11915 GCA_032357055.1 Geukensia granosissima | reverse complement strand
ATTCGGTCGCTCAAAAGTTTATTTTGTTTATTAGTGGTAAAAGTTAAATTTTTCAAATTTTTCATCTTGGTAGTTTCACGGTTGACTTCGTCAATTTTGTCACTAACAAAACATGTTGATTTTTCTACTTCATCAAGTCTATTCTGTACCGACGAAATTTGCTATTTAAAGAGTCAACATTTCTAGGACAGTTTTCTAACGCTCTCAGTTACCGCCTCCAGTTTAAGCAGTTTTTGATCAATATCGTCGAGGCGGCCAGGTTTTTGATCTAGTATGCTAATACGACTCAACACCTCCGACAGAAGACGACCTACATCAGAAGATGGAGGCTGGATAAACGATGCGAGAGGTTGCGCAAAACCTTGATTCGTGTACGGTACATGTGGCTGGGTTGGATTTTGTAAGAAGGGTTGTTGGGGATGGTGGGGTGGTTCGTATCTATACATTGGGGTACTTGTAACAGGGTGGCCTATATAAGCTGTGTTATTGCTCGGTGTTGAATATTGGTTGTCGTTGACGGAATTAAGACAAGAAAACGCCTGGGACATTACTTTAGACATGGGATCTGGACTTATATTGTCCGAGTGTTTATTGGTAGTTTCTAGACTAGTGTTACTTTGACACGAACTGCTGTCAGAAAACTCCTCTTTCTTGCGTTTCTTGTGTGGCTTAGACTCCTTTGGTGCATTTTCTTTATTTTGCGGTTGCTGAGCACTAGCTGCCTTATTTTGTTCTGTGTTGTTTTCCTGGGTCGTGGTAAACAGCAACAGCGATAATGTTTATATGAATGTTAATGTTTATGTGCTCGGGGCAAAATTGTGTATATCTAATATACCTTATATTCTGTGTTTATAGTTCCATTCTGCACAAAAATGTTCATTACACTATAATACATCCAAAAATCGTATTGTCAGATCACAAATTTAGATGTTAAATCCATTTTATATGTCACGAAATTTTCTACGTTTGCCATGACAAATCCCATAACTCATAACTCATAACTCATAATGACACCTATGTCGGGACAGACAAGTTACTCCTCTTTCCGACCAATACAGAAAAAAAAATGAAAGAAAGAGATAAAAACAGCCAACATACAAATATAAAAAAATAACCAAACTTTTTTTTAATGCTAAACCGTCAGAAATTAAATTTATTTAATGTGTAATTTTATCTAGTTCAATCTAGTTTACCTAGACATGGTTTACTGTCTACATAGTTTGATGAATGTGATTTATCGAATGTCTTTTTGATATAAGATCAAGGAATATATATTTAATAATGAAGATAATAAAAGTGGTACATGTATGAATAATGAAAGTTTATTATCCGTTTCTGCGTATTATGTAATAATGTAATTTTGAGATATTACTATATATTATACTTGCCATATAGATCTATTTTGTAGTTAATATGTGTAACCCGTTAAAGTCACTACCGCCCCAGGTTATCTATGCCTTTTTTGTTAATATGTTTTTGCTATTGTGTCATATAAACCATTTACTGTAAATGTGTTTGAACAATAAATATTTCGTATTTCGTATTTCTAAATACTTCTGTCCAAAGTCTTTAGCTTGTTTATATTAGTCTGTGAAACCTTGCAACAGTCGAATCCATTATATTATTTCAAAATCAGAATGTTTTTCGTTATTTTGATGATACATGTACCTTCACGTGTTGTTACTTTCGTTTTGAAAATCTGGTTACCTTCTAAAATATTTAAGGCAGAGTAATCGACATAGACAAATAGGAAACCAGTACTTCAGATGTAAAAATAACTTCCTTCTCCACGGACTTTATACGGTAAGAGTAACAGAAAATTGACAAAACAGAAAATGTTATAAAGTCTCACATATAATCGTAAAACTGTAACTTTAAGAGATGGAATTTCATGAAATAAACATGATATCTATTGATACACACCGTGCCAGTTTCAAATGTTTCTTGCATCAGTGAAAATATGCAAATAGAATAAGCAGCGCCTTAAATTTCCTAATTTCTATGAGCTTCGGTGGGGGGCTCCCCTACCAGGTCATTATTAAGATAAGATAAGATAAATTATTCCAGTTAATGAGTCCTTTGCAGAGCATAATGAATAAAAATCAGAGTAGCATTAGGTGCCACATTATAATAAAATATAAACGAAAAATGAAAAGGAGAATTGGATCATGTGGATATGGGTTAATATTAACTGTCAGCGAAACAGATCCTGGCAGAGGGAAATTTAATACATTTCTAGACCAGCAATTTGCCAATTGTGTTGTAATTATTTCCCCTGATTTAGAATTAGGCTATTCTAACAATAAACATTAGTCATTACTGTGGTACTTTTGATTATTTTGCCAGTTTCCAGTTCACTTTGAATAGAAAACACCCATATGATGTAAGTCACCAGGGTTCGCTACTGTTCAGGGGAATGGGTAATTAATTTTGTGAACATTTAACTGAAACTTTAGAGTTAAACATAATAAGTGATTACAAGTCAACCAGTCATACAATAACTGCAATATGATCACATCGGCCATTTCCCTCATAAAAATCCGGTAAAGTGAAGAATGACAGAAATATACAAGCGTGTTCCGATTGACAATAACTGCTCCTATTACCTCAGAATGAATTGGAAACTGATGTTCGAGTATTTTATCAGGTCATATGTTTTTGTACAGCATATAAATTTGTTGTACCAGTGCTAAATACCTATATTAGGTTTGACATCACAATTGTCTCTTAATAAAAAATTGTCTCCTGCTCCTGTGAATTACCTCCTTTGGTTAAAACTACAGCTATTAGCACTGGAGTACTGGGGTAGCACTTGATCATTTTGTATATTGCTGCAATAAACAACTTCACCTGTGCAACTGATTAACAAAATAAATGCTCGGGTAATTAATTTACATCCTGTCAGTAAAACAAAACCCATTGGGACTTCACAGTTACTTATATATACTTATTTTTCCAGTGGCAGTCAAAAAGTCCCTCCCTTACCGATCCCTTTGTTACAATCTACATATTGATTTATTGTTTACTAACTTGTTTCCGTCCTGAATATGCATGAAATATTTGCCACTGGACTTTAAACAACAATCAATCAATTAATCAATCTGAAGTTCATTAAAGATACTACTGTAAATAATGGATTTAGATGTCTACCAATTTTATTTGCTAGTCAAATTAGTCATTTTCGGTAACAATAAATATATTGGCAATACGTCCCTGACTCCATTTTAATTTCTGCAAAATGCTTTTGAGAAAAATAAATTTAATAATTTTCCTTAGCATAACTTAACGGGAATTATTTCTCCGTTAACCAGGACAGTTCCATTCTTAGGGCTCATTTACTCAAAAGCGATCGCCTCGCGACAGTCGCGACATCGTGCGAAAATCGCTAGGTGTTTCTTATTCGTTTTGCCTATGAATGCAG
Source organism: Geukensia granosissima (assembly GCA_032357055.1). NCBI lineage: Eukaryota > Metazoa > Mollusca > Bivalvia > Mytilida > Mytilidae > Geukensia > Geukensia granosissima. Next base: position 8,494 of record JAULBM010004057.1, on the reverse strand, counting down.
CGAAATTTAAGATTGAAATCAACCTTTTTGTATAAATAAGAGAGTATTGATAAAACAAGGGATATCCCATCCAACATTTTTTGAAAAACTTGGTAGTAAATGTCGTATATTTAATCAGAACCCATCAGAACTTTTCAGTCAAATTAGTCATTTTCGGTAACAATAAATATATTGGCATATTTAATCAGAACCCATCAGAACTTTTCAGTTATTTGAATTAACTTCCATTGGAGGGATCTATTTGAATATATTTGAATATTGTGCTCATTGGAATCAACATTGATTTTTTTACAATTTAATTTTGAACTAAACCAGAGACCTATATTTTGGTTGTACATGGAAAGCACGTCCTATAAATCGATGAATTGCAAATAATAACATTGATTACATATAATTTCTCACACTTTTCAATATCAATTTATCAAATTGCATTCAATCAAATTTTGTCATGTAGCCTTGTTCTGTTATAAAAATTTACACTGTAACCCCAGAGTAGCGCGGAAAGGAGAAGCGTGGAGCGTGGCCTCTTCGACTTGTATTTTTTCTGCCAAATATATTTCCTAATCTCCAAACTCTAAAATACTACATGTACGTGTTTGGTGTTGCGACAAAAAGGGATATAAAAGCCCTGAATTTTACCAAGTTTTCTAGGACAAAATTTTAATTGATGTTTTTTTTTTCGTTGCACAAAATAACTTTACATTCTGCAGTTTGATGACGACACAAAGCATCTCCATCAAACTCAAGAAACTATCTATGAATCAACAAGTTTGACCGGATATCGTCTTGTTGATCTTTTTAAATGATTGATTGATTGATTGATTGATGTTTTACGCCTCGTCGGCAGTATTGCAGCCATATCGTGGCGAGAACACGATAACACTTTTAAATGAAGAATAGTAGTTACTTATTAGTAGTATTTTCAGTAAATATGATGACTTGGTTTGGATCTTGGACTTCCGATGTTACTGATGGGAGGTCACTCCATAATATGTACATGTAGCATACGAAAATTCTCAATATTTATTCAAAATTGGTAATTTTGTTTTTCGACTTTCCTATTTAAAATTTTCTATATCGGATTTGCAATATTCAGTGAAACCCACTAATTACCTACTCTATTTAAGTAATGTGAAGACATGTAATTTGTTTGAACATGTTAAATAAAGATTTGGTTTGACAAGATATGTCCATTCTAGAGAGGTTCCATTATATTAGACAGGTATCACTGCACTTTTTTCTTCTGCTTATGAATGCTGAGAAGTAAATTTGGAATACTGTTGAGAAAATTCAAATCATATTTATGAAACGAATTGCAAAGTGATAATGAAAATTTCATACAAAAGAGCCAAAGATCATGATATAACCACTAAATTTAAAAGGCCTAATATTTTGACCTAAAGGTCTTTGTCAAGGGTAAAAACAAGGAGAGTCCATATAAATAAAATACGTCCCAACCAAGTCAAAATCGATCGACTATGTTCAAGTTACCCTTGAAAAAGACGTTGTAGGTCATCATTTGGCCGTCCTCTGTCTTTCTTGTTTTTCGTATTTTTAAGATGTCCGTTGTTTTTTTCTGAAATTTTGTTAATCTTAGACTCGCAGTGACTAGTTTAAAGTTGGCGATTCTTGTGACCTGTTCTCAGTTTTCGAAAGTTGCTTGGAAGATTTGGCTCATATGGTTGGTGCGCACCGCTCATCATGAAGCAGAGTAGGCATGTAAGTTTCTACAATACAATCCCGCTGATTTTTTCTTTTGTTTTACATTCCAATTTTGTTGTATAAACAATTTAATTTACAAGAATCAAGTACTGGTATGTGGACAAGAACCATCATTTTGCCTTAACTGATATTTCCCAAGAATTTTCCAACATATTTTCAAAAAGTGTGCACAGATAGGTGAAATGAAATGGTGTTTAACGTTCAGAAGCAAATATTTCATACATATTCAGGACGAGAACAAGTTATACGACAACAAATCATAAATCTTGTGGGCAAGGTGTTATAGCCGAGGGATTTTCTAGCCAGAGGAAGTCAAATTGCGACTTTTTTAGACAAGGCCGGTAAATTTAGCCTAAGCAACTGGCTACCAAATACAACTCACTGCGAGCTGTTGCAAAGGGGGTTTTAACGTGCTGAACGCATGACACGGAACAGAAGTTGTGATACGTCACCTTCGGATGATGTTGGTTGAGAATTAATACATCCTGCTCAAACAAAAGACTACTCTATAGGAGGAGTTCTCCCCTGGCGGAGAAACCGAGTAGATTATTTCTTTATCCCGACTACTCTCGGGATGGTCGACTATCCGCCCAATTTAACAGGCGTTTAACCTGCAGGCGGAAAAAACGAACGACCTTTTATTCATACCCTGGACGACTTGGGAATTTATTATAATTTATGAATTAAGTGAATTCGTTCTGTAGTAAAATTTTGTATTGACTTAATACGTATACGTAAATTTAAGCAAAATGTATTATTTTCAAACGCATCGCTAGGGCAATGCATGATTGTACTGAAATGAAAATCCACATTTCTAAACAGTTAGATAACCATAAACCCCGCCAATTGTGCCTGTCCCAATGAAGGAACCGATAATCATGTGGATGCAGTTGCTCTTTTGTTTAAGTGTTTCATGTTTTACATTGTACACTTATGTGGCCAATATATAGTTGTTAAATCTAAATATCATTCGAATTTTTGGAACTTTTTACAGTTTACCGAAGGGTTGGGAAATGGATCCATTTTAGCCCACAGAATGTTTGTAATTTACACGTTTTCGAAAGACTAATATACAACATCTCCTTTTTCCTTATAATTAAACCAATGTAACAACAGATGCAGCAAAATAAATTATTCCAAATAATGTGTATTTGAAAAGCATATCATGACAATTAACTAAAAACCCTGTCCTGAACCTTAACTGTCATTAAGTGTAGTCAAAGAGTTTGACTTTGTTTTATTTTCAAGAGCTCAATACTTAGGCCATGATACCTTTAAGTATCAGTAAAATACTTATATCTCAATACACTTCATTAGACTTGTCTAGAGAAGAATTTACTATAGGTGTATCTGCTGTAAATAACGCTGGCATATGAGATCCTAAACTGGTCACAGTGTGAATTCTTCAGCAGATTTACCAACAGTCAAAACTAAATTAACACCTCCGCATATTACGTGTGCCTGTCCTAAATCAGGAGCGGTTGCTGTTGCTGAGTTTGTATTTTATATTTTCGTTATTGATATGATCATAATCATTTCGGTACTGGACAAATTATTTTATATGTGCACTTGTGAACCAGAATCAAGCTGGCAGCCATGCACTTTTAGCAGACAGTTCGCTAACAGCCACTTTTTTGGAATGTCTAAAAACCAAACATTTATATCTTAAACAATGTACTGATAGCTAGCAGCCAGTTTATGAATGTAATTTAGTTGGGCTTGAGAGCTCGTCACATGTAGTGTTCCCCTCTGGATGATGGCATTGTGGTGAGCCAGATTTTGAACAAAATGGTATAGATGTGATGCATTATCCTTGACACCTATCTTATATTTATAATGTATTTTATGTTTTCCATAACATAGTCTCCTCATCTTGAAACTTTCTACAAGAATTCGCTGTAGTCGACAACAAAAAAATTCGCCACAGTCCCCTTAATTACCGTCTTTTTTCTTTGCTTTTGTCATCAAATTAAGAGGTAAACACTCAAAAGTGCTTATGTTGTTTTTTTTTATAATTGTGCAAACAAACAACGGAAATTGTAATTGACGCAATTATGAAGAATGTGTTGCTATTTAAGAAAACATTGAAGACAATTTTTAATTAATTCTTGTAGAAATGGAAAATCAGGTCAGTTTTTTTTTAAATTACTTCAAAATTTTCTCAGTATGCTTATATACTGGCTGCTCAATATAAAACAAGATAGGAATTCTTCTCTCTTTTTCTCTTTCTCCAAGGTAAATAGTAAATAAAACGTAGCGAACTTTTGTGTACAGGGGGCGGGTCCCGGGGTGCCCCCTTTGAAACGCAAAAATGAAAAAAAGAAAGGTATGGGGTAATTTTGGTCATAACCTAAATTAGATATCGAGAAAATTGTTGAATGATAAGGTCCACAAAAAGTGCCCCCAAAGTGTAACTGTCAGCTAAGATAAGGATAATGTTTTCCCATTATTTTCCTAATGTGAGGATTTCCCATTTTGTCAGCCGGTATGGAATATCTGATTCCAGATGAAAACAGATTCTTTTCTTAAGAAGCTGCAGAGTGTCCTAAAACAAGCTGTTTACTTTCTCCGCCTCGAGGTTGTAGTCTCTTCAAGTCTCATCCTTTCAACCGAAACGACTAATAACGTAACGAATTCGAAAATTTACCGGTGGGTGTTTTAAAAGGTGCAGGAACTGTTAACTTTTTTCGGACCATCTGAGGTCACCTCCGGTCTAAGGTGGAAGTCCACATTATTCGTAGTTGTATGATAGTTTTTAGTTGTCCCTGATGTCTAGTCCTTTGTTTTTCTTTGCTTCCACTTCCAAATGCCCGGTTGTCAGACTTGTCTATTTATCACATTTACATTGTTTACATAAATTTCGATGCGATACGTGTTTGTAGAACTTCTTCCGCTGCATTTTGTCGCGTATGATACGAGTACTACTTCTATACTATTTTTGTATCGCGACCTTTCCTATGCTTTTGTTTAAATGTTTACTCCTCGAAATATGTTTACGCATATAATGAAGTTCATAAATAATACTGCACAGTTTTCACGCGTTTACAATTAACTGATTGATTGGTTGTTGCTTAACGTCAAGTGACATATAGTTAATGCATATTCATGAATAAGAAAAAGTGGCTGGGTCAGACCGGGGACTTTTCTAGCCATATGACGCCAAATTGGGAATCTGTTGGGTAGGGGGAAATTCAACCTAAGCAACTGGCCACCAGTAAACTAATTGTTTGCGAGCTATTGCAAAATGATCTTAAACGTTCTAAGAACGTGGAATTCTCCCTCACGGGGCACCATATGCGATAACGTTCCTGTCTGGGACGGGTTGAGAATTTCAAAGATACATTCCGCCCAACCAACAGACACCCCTATAGCAGGCGTTTCAGGCGGACAAGCCCAAAGGCCAATTTATATCCTTCTGCCGCCCTCGGGGCCATGTATTTTCAAGTCTAAATGCAGCGTTATTTCAAGAAAGTTTATAATTATGATACCAATTGGTGAAAAGGGATAGGGCTTTTGGCCCTAAACTTGCTGTGAGTTACAAATAATAACAAATATATCAGACGTCAGTTTGTAAAAATTACGGGTTATCCACAAAGATCTTTAATATATAACGCTGAATTTCAAAAATCTTTCTGGGTTACTTGTTCGGTCTAATGGCAAAAAAAAATTTGGTTAGTTTTTTTTTAACTTTCGTCTGATAATTTTATGGATATTAGACAAATTTGCGCATATTTTGACAACAGTGAATTAGATATATACGTGTAATCGACATTAAACTTTATTAACGTATTTTGAAAATCACTTAAAATGGGACCAACTTGTCTTGTCCCTTTATGTGTGTCTATTGGTCCACTGTTTGATTTTGGCGGCGAACGTACTCGCCCCACATTAAAAAAAAAACAATTAAACAATTGGTATTATACTTTACAGTTAGATTTTGATTCAGGTACACTTTTCAGCGCCATAAAGACGAAAAAATTCGGAGAATTCGGAGAATTTCTCGATTCATCGGTATCAACCAATATTTTTTTTTATAAAAAAAATCTTTGAAGTTGGGAACTATAGCATGAAATGTTTTGTATCAGCGAATGAGCACCTAGAACTTTTGATGTTAATTGTAGGTTTGGCTATACCTCCTGCATTGCATCGTGACTATATTTTAATTGTTTTGCCATCGTGTTATACTCCACTTTGGGTATCTCCTCAGGAGTGTTTTCTTATCATCACTTGAAAAATTCACAGAAGCACTAAGTGACGTCATAAAATCAAGTACACTTGGCTAATAAATGGCAACTACAAGTGTAAACAACAACCACTATCGCTTTAAAAGTAATATCAGAGTAGTCGTTATATTTGTTTTTTACTCAAATGAGGAAAAATTTGAATTTTTAAGAGGCTGGGTCCTTACTGAGAAAAACAAAGTCTAACAAGGTATACACAATATGCGAAATGTACAGACACAAAATTAACTCTGCTTTTTCAATAAATTTATAAAATGTTCGACAGATAAGTTCTTACTTGATGCTCATTATTTTAAATTTAAATAACTGATTGTACAGCATTTTGGCTTTTTCGGCTTTGGTCGATCTTGGCACGGTTTTTTTTCTATTTTTTTCACAGAGACTTTGACTACAGTGTAGTTGTAAGTTTTTTTTTTTTTTGTTTAGAAATCGATGAGACCAAAAATAGTAAAGAAAAGGGTAGGTATATCAACATATGAACACTTAATAGTACACTTTACTACAAGTCAAAACTACTGGAGAATCTTCAACTTCATAAAATTAATATCAATTTTATTTTTAGATGACTTTTCCAAAGTTAAGTCTGTAGACTTCCTAATGTGAAATGTAGATTTTTCTGGCAAGTCATAAATGGGACACATCCTTTTTGCCTCTAATATTGAGCTTCTTCAAATAAACTAAAAGTGTTCATGATCGGTTTAATGAATATCCTATCTCTTATCTCGAATTACACTTTAAGTCCGGCTTATTTTACCACTATGTCAGTGCATGGAAGTATAATATTAATACTTCCATGGTCAGTGTGATAAATTTGTATTCAGAAATACATTTCGTAGGTTGATAGGATTTGAAAATCCTTAAATTAGAACTTTCGGTATTTTATTCATTACACATGTCATTGTACTTCGAAACCTTTTAATAAAAATGTGGAATCGTGTATTTATTAACTTCCTTTATTTTTTAGTAAGATTTTGATTTTTTTTTTTATTATTTACTTGCGATCATCATTGTCTTTTCCTATATTGACGTATTGACGTGTATCAATTAAATATATTTATTAGTAATTGTATCTTTTCTCATTTCCATTTCCTTGTTGACGAATTTTAAATGGAGGGGTTTATCGTACGAAACATAAATTTAAACGCCATATGGTACCTGCACATGCAAGATCAGTATAACACCAAAAGCAACCTGGCTACTTAAATATTGCAGTATTACTGCAGACAATAGAAAAACTTCTCATAAAACAAAAGAAAAAGAGGCGTTTTCTGTTTGGTGTTCCTGATATAAGACATTTTCCATATTGAATTTCCTGTGTCCATTTTTGCATATTATTGCATTGGAAATTTAGGAAATCTATAGCACATGTAGAAGAACCATATTACATTTGCTTTAAAAATAATTTCTGTGATTTAAAATGGCGAGAATAAGATATGCTAGGTCAATTAAATTATTAATCAGTTGTAACACTGACACAGTGAATTGTATCCTATTTTTTTAAATCCCTGTATTTTGAAACGTTGCCCGGCCAGGAATGAATGATATTAAATAGGTTAAAACATGTGTAATAATACTGTACCAAAGACGTCGAACGGTTTCATAAAATACATGTATATAAAAGGGGACCAGTCTTGAAAAAAAATTTTTCTTTTGTATCTATTGATTTCGACAAAACAGCCTTTTCAAAAAATGGATATATATTCTATATTTGAACAACATTTCTCGTTAAATTCCACTCCTAACATACATGCAGGAAGTGGCTTGATCGTAATTAATATTTATCATCAACCTATCCGCTATTATTTAGAATTTTCGGGTACAAAGAAACAATTTAGAATTACCGAGTACAAAGAAATTAACGGATTCAGGTAAACACCCAGTATAAGGTATACTCGTACACTGTCCTATTTTGTTTATTTTAGAAACAGCAAATCAAACAAATCGTAAGGCTGATTATTTGGCCATTTTGGCCAATTAGTAAAAAGCACACTTCCTGGCAAATTGGCTATCGCACCGACGTAAACTTTAGATTTATAGTCTAACTCGCATTACTGTTTTGTAAAAAAAAAAATCGCCTCAAGCGTATGTCGTAAGACAAAAAGCAGACAACTGGTGTGAGCGCTGAAAGAGTCAAACAGAAACATTAATTGTTTTTGGAAGATTCGATAGTGCAGGCAAGTAAGATTGAGGAGTTCAAAACAGCCCCCTCAGCCAGTGCGACTAAATCTGTGCAGTCAAAGACCGTCAAGCAATTCACCAAAAGGGAATCTGCAATAGAGAAACAATTCATAGGGTAGTTGTATTCGAGTAAATCACGACTTTTAATGGTGAAAAGCGAAAAAAAAATTGGCCTGACAAAATAAACAATGAAGTCCTAGTTACGGACATACATGAATGATGATTGGGTATGTAAGAGTGTTAACCATGCTTCTCTTTCGGAACTGGGCAGACATTCATTACATTATGATGTTGTGAAGAGTATGTTAAAATATTGTTATAGAATAGAAAATTTAACAACAGAGTTTCCACTA
>JAULBM010004046.1:0-11915 GCA_032357055.1 Geukensia granosissima | reverse complement strand
AGGTTACTCCTTGAAATGTACATATAACATACCTAAATTTTCCATATTTCTTTAACATTGGTAATTTTGTATTTTATAGAATACATAGATTACAAATGCGAGTGACTTTTGTATTTTTGTGTATTTAAAGCAACAATCAATCAAAGTAGAATATAAAGGGTAATTACCTCGTCACCATCGGATATGGCAAAAAAGGACATGATAATCTATTTATTTCGTAGCATATTGCCGGTGAACTTTTTTATGAATTCTGTTGTCCATTTGCAATTTCTAAGGCGTCATATACGTCAGAACAGATACTCGAAAAAAGATAATAAATGTGGCTGAATACGGAATAAGCTCTTACAAATGTTAACTGAACAAACAGTATTTCCATTGATTGTAATGTTTGTCAACAGGTTGAGTAAATATGTAAGAACACTGTATTCAATATTCTGTAGATGCTTTTTATCTTTATTACACAGCTAAAGAATTTTTATTTGAAAACAGAAACACATAATTGTCATACGACAGCATTTTCAATGTCTGAATGGACATAAAATAAGAATTTGTAATAGAACATTTTGAATAAATGCTGCAGTGTGGGTAAAAAATAAGGTTTGCTTGAGTATCAAGAAATCATGTTCATCTCTACTACGTCATAACGCTATACTGAAACAATTGGATCATAATGTTTACAAGTTTTTTGTGTAACAATTGATTTTTTTTATCTTTTGTTTTATCGGAGACATTCTGATCAAGCAAAACAAAGTTTTGTTCATAACCCATCTATCCAACATTCGCCTCGTTACTGCACTAATTATAAAAATATAGAATCCACGACACACCTTTCGACAAAAAAGGAACAGGACCAAAAATAGAAAAAAAATCTCCGTAAATACATAATTTTTTTTCTCAAAGGATAAGGACATTCTTTAATTTTTCCTAATATTAGTAATACCACTATGAATTGGTCAACTATCTGATCATGTCCATGATTGACCAAACGATAGATTTCTTCCTCATCAATATGTATACGTTTAAATGATTATAGTAAAACAATAAAATGCAACCGAGATCAAGACAGGTATACACCGTTTTTATATTACTTTTTTATAATCTAGTTTATACACAAAGAAAATAACATAAACTCATTAGTGATATATAAGAAAAACAAATAAAATCATATAATTTGGCAAAAGGAAAATATATGATTACATATAATAAGATAATTTAGCTGAAAATTCCGTTGTAACAATCTCAACTGTATTCTCTTTTTGATATAACTGTTATTTTGTGTTTGTTTCTAGCTTGAAACAAAACATTGAATGATGACCACTGAAAAAAATGTAAGACACAAATAATACCAGCTGTATTTTAAGTACACAAGCCTTCATAATGCAATCTATAATTTATATGCAGTGGTTCCCTCTGAATGAAAAAATATCAATATTTGAAATCATCACTTTAACATTAATAACAGAAAATATCAAATGTTTGAATTCAAATCGTGTCCTGTAACATTGTTAGTCATATATTTGTTTTATATTAGTAACTTCTATATTTTATATTGAAAACAACATAGTTATATAAGAAATTTCAAGTTCCCCTATATTGTTTAATTATGAGTCTGTAGTTGATTGCTCAATATTCTCGATCACCTCTTCCAGTTTATGACCAAATCCCAGGTCTTTACTGTCTTCCATGTCATTGAAATCCTCGATAATCTATAAAATTCAGAATATTCAAAGATGCATGTTTATAATTAATATGACTGTCAATGACACAAAGCGTTGAAGTAAAAAGTATGCCGTTTCCCTTTTAAAAATTTACAATGTTAAAACTGCAAATATGAAATGGAATATGTATGATGATACAACAATTCTTTTGATGATGTGGTAAAATATCAATTACAGTTGACAAAACAACCTGAAATTTTGTCATATCAAGGGATCCACTGTATTACTGAAAGGTTAGTTTGTCTAAAAAATGGAATGTTATAGTGAAGTTAAAGATGAATACTAGATTTCGGATTAAATAAGGAGAGTTTTTTCTTTAATATGCAGTGACCCTAAAGTAAAACTTAAAAAAAAAAAACAAATGTTTGGTTATTTACCTCTGTGCTATATTTGGCAATGAATAAGTTGTATAATTGCTGTAATGTTGCTTGTCTGCTGAACTTCATCTCATTTTTCTGAGTCTGAAATATAAATTTTGATTAATGTTAATGAATTTAGTTTAAAGCCATTCAAAAATATCTACAACTGCATATTTGTAAGTTAAGCAGATGCCTTCAAATTCATCAAATATTGTATCATTTTGATATTTAACAGGTATAACAAAAACATTGAATACCAATCTGTGTTTCTGCAAAACAAGTAACCTGTAGGCAAGTGGTGGTTTTCCTCGTTTTTAGTTTCTAGCTTTAATGTGCAAATTGTAATTTTTTGACATGACAATTTCAAATTAATCAAAGTTTTACCTTTGGCTTGCCTTGTATAGCTTATAACCTTTTGAGGTTGCCAAAAATGAGCATAAATACTCATTTACTATTTAATATTGAAAATCATTAAATAAATGCATTAATATTTTAATGATTTTAAACAACTTAGTTAGTGACAAAGCACACATAAAATTTCAGTACCTTGCTTGCAATGAACATAACATAGGCAATGCATATATTTTCAAATAAAATTTTAATTCCTTACAGTTGAAATATCATCCAATGCACTCCAGAATTCTTGATCCTCTACTGGCTCTACACGCAGGAAGAAAGGTTCAATTCTTTTTCTGTATTGGGGTATATCTTTATGAAACAATAGTTTCTGTGGGGAAGAATCCTAAAAATTTACAGAAATGCATTACATATCTGTTGTAAAATGGACTATATGCAAATGTTGCTTGTTAGAAAACACGATACCTCATGATACCAAAAGATAGTAACAATGTTCCATTTCCATGAACTCATTTCAAAAGGACCATATGAATATTCGCTATCACTTGGTTTCGAACGTGTGTTCTTCCATTAATCTTCCATTCTTAAGTAATAAATTTTGTTTCTCCACTGTAAAACTAATAATTCAGTAAAAACGAAACAATTCTGACATGTCAAATGTTATTATTCTGAGTCTTCTCTGAGTCTTGTCTAAGAATGCACCCTAAAAAATCCATATAGCACCAAAATAAATAAAAGAACTCGACCTTTAATTGAAAAAATTGTCCAGATGCCCTCAAACCATTTTCTTATTTATTGATGCGAAATTAAGATTAAAGCTGAGCACCGAAATTTAAATAGAAAAATTTTGATACAAGACGCTTATATTTACCAAATATTCCAACGATGTCAAATACAAAATACTAATATGGAAAAAATCAGAAATTGTGGTATTAGGTTTATCTTTGTGTTTGTTCTTTTGTAACAGTCATATACATTTTTGATAATATTCAGGTAAGAGCAATATTATTTTACGCATACACGATTTTTTTTTATTTTAAATTGTCTATTTTTCTTTTTATCGGTGGGATCATCAACAAAGTAAATTGATCATTCGATTTTCAGGTATCACCACTAAATGCGCATGAGCGCATGATACTGAAAATACCAGACAATCAAATCAAAGAAAGAATTCCCGAACTGTCGATTGAGCATATTATAAAGAAGTATATACTTGCCCTATTGACTTTGTGAGTCGTTTGTGTAAAACTTTCGACGAACACTTGTCTTAGAATATCCATGCAAGGTTCAACATGTGCTGGCACATCAACATCAAAAATGATCTGTGGTTTACCTATTAGTGGACCCCATAATCGCGTAGCATAGCTAAAATGTAAACCAGCAAAAACAATTAAGAAAAATATATTTTTAAATATTGTCATATGTTTGGTGAGGTCCAGATGATTAATCCAGTAAAATTCAGAAATAATCTATCCTCACTATTTCAAGCAAGCTTTCGAACAAATAACGAGAACATAATGTTAACAATTTGCAAGAATAAACCGGGATCTTGTATGCAAAATAGATCTCTGAAAATTGTCCTGAAAAAACGCAGGAGAAATGATTATTTAATGCCTAAAAAATTGAACACGAACTGATTTAAATTTATATTAATATACATAGGGCTTGTTCTTTGCTTAAAAGGTAAAATTCAATAGATTTTACTTTTAATGATGATCTCAAAACAATTGGTCATTTCAAAAATTAAACCTGATATTTCGTCTATTTTATGTTAAAAATTGATTTGTACATTAATGCAAATTATTTATGCTTAATGATATTTCCATAAATTAAGCATTTTTAATATATAGTTTTATTTAGTTAATAAATAATTCAAATATGGGATCTAAATTATAAAAACTATCACCGGCAAAAATGCCACGCATGTGAATGAGATGAAAAATGCCACACATGTGACACACATGTGTGATATTTCACATGTGTGTCAAACATGCGTGTAAATTTACGCATGTTTCACATATGTTTTTAAGTAATAATATAATATTGATTAAAAATAAGGTATTTGGGTGATACAGTCCACACTTGTGAAACGCATGTGAAATGACAGGCCTGTGACACATACGTGGCACGCATGCATCATATATGTGTCACATGCGTGACTTGCATGTCAAACATGTGTAGCACGCATGTGACACATGTGTGGGAACTCACACGTGTGACACATGCGTGTCACGCATGTATCACATGAGTGATTTCACACACATGTGTCACATGGGTGGCATTTTTACCTTAGTAGATTAGGTCGATTGTCGTGTTTTATGTATAATTTCACATTTTGTATTTCGGGGCCTTTTACAGCTTCCGTTGTGGTATGGACTCTGGTTCATTGTTGAAGGCCGTGATTGGACCTGTAGAAATTTAAATTCTACTGTCATTTGGTGGGTGGCTTTCTCATGGACAATCATGCCAGATCTCCTATTTTTATAAAACAAAAATAATTCCAGATTCAGAACTTGAAATTAAATAATTAAGAGGTTAATCTTTGACATTATCTTAGACATAGTTTTATAAAAATGCTATTTTTTTTTTAACTTCAGTCAGTCATATAAAATACTTAATATTTTTAATGTCAATAAAATACGGAATTTATATGTATATTGTAGTAAACAGTAAATTTATATCTTGTTTGACAAGACTTTCTTTTGGCAACCGCTACAATGTATTGTCTATGCTTATTCCGTCAATCAAAGAGGTGTCAAAATATTTATCAAGTACCACACGCTGCTGAATACATATGTTGATTACGGTAATTACTAAGGTGATTATCACCTGGCACACGACACTAATTGATCAGAAATTTTTGTTTTGTTTTTACCAATTACTTTATATGAGGCGGAAAATTATTAATGAAAGGATTTAATCTTATATCTTCATGATCTTAGTCTTATAAGTCCCATTAAAAAAAAATCAAACAATTATATAAATGGTTATATTGAGAGTCGAGACAATTTACGTTTCTGATACAAAGTTTATGTTTCATAAAGACATAAATTATGCAAACACAAACAGACAAATATATACACGAACATACGTGTATGATATATCAATGGAATACATGTACATAAATAATATCTGTAGTCAAAATGGTACGAGTTCTTATAGTCCGCACCCGATATGGTCCGCATTATGGTCTGAGTTCGTCGTGTTCGTTATGGTCCGGGATCTCATGAGAATACTTACTCTACAAAGAGTACCAAAAAAAAAACAAACAAAAAAACCAGCTTACGGGGAATCACGAAATTTACCGAATTTTAAAACTTTGCGCCACCTGGCGATGTAATGACCCGATACTTTCTATTCTGCATTTGAGCATGAAGATTTGACTTTCTTTCATGCAACATTGGAGATAACTCAAACACCGAAAGCCGAATGACAAATGAAAGTCGTCATGAACACACACTTGCATGTAAGAATGACCAATGTCGCATGTAAGAAGGCACATTAACGAACGGCAATCGTACAATGCATAATGTTAATGTAAGAATGAAAGATGTTAATCAAAGATTGCAGAATGCAATGTCAGAAAGCCAAATGAAAGTGGAACAATGAACTGGCGGATATCTTCCTCCTTAGCAAGGTTGCCAATTAGTGGCAAGGGACAGTTAATTGAATTTTTATCTATTACCGACACGAGAAACACATAAATGGGAAAAGGTAGGATGAACAGTCGACGTCGTTAAACAAGGATCAACGAAAGTTTAATTATGTTTAACACAAAAGGACGGGGGTCGTTAAGCCAAAGAATTTTGTATTGAATAATGTCTATAAAAAGAAAATCCAACCGAATTTTTAGTTTAATTGGTTATCAGTGATCATAAGGCACATAGAAATGCTTTAAATGTAAAAATACTAAGAAATTTATTAATTTGATGCATTATTCGATAATATTTTGTCGATTTTAATATAGATCGCACAAAAACATCCCAACAAAACTTTGCACAATTAAAGATTTATCAACTACAAATGTCTTTCTGATGTTTTGGTGCGATCTTATGTATTTTTAACAAAACGCCTCCAAAAATTGAGTATTTTTAAAGACAATGTTATATTCTAGTTAGAATAGTCAAATATGTCAAAATGACGAAAAGTAAACAAGAAAAATAAATAAATTATTAAAAGACGTGTATGAAGAGCATTTTTGCAACAACCTATTATTGTGCTACAAAATCTAAAATTTGGGCCAAATATGGGGCTTATCGTACCTTCTCCTTTATGTGATTGTCGCGTGCCATAGAACAGTGAGCTTTTTAATTGTAATCTCTTTATGTCATTTTTTCATAGAAATAAGGATGTGATATCCCTAGTATTAATACTCTAAATTTGCAACCGTATTTTGCATTAGGTTATAAAAATTTTGTAAAAGTATTGAGAAGCTTATGATATTTGTATTCCTGATTAAAAAATTAATAGTAAGATACTGATTGCGATCATGATAGTTAAAAACTTTAGTGCAAACACGGTCAAACCGAACTAGTTGTGAAATGTAAACACCATGCATACGAAGGGACCAAAGGCACGTCCCCATCAAGAAACGAAAAGTTAATAAAGGAAAAGAAAAATAAATCCTCCCTTTTATCATAAATTTTTGTGCATAAACAACCCTGTTTCATTTTTTAAACCAAATCTTAAAAGCGAGTACGGTCATTACTGGTGTTAGATTTATCTTAATTTTTTTAATATAAATTTCTGTTGCAAATTTTGAAACTCTGGGTTATTTAAAGCTAAAATATCCTCCATATATTCAAAAGTATAATTCAACTTGTCCACTAGATCCTATTTGGAGGAGTGTGATTCATAACAAAATAAAAATAAATCAGCAGTGAGAGGGACTCAGTTTGTGTCCATTTGTATGCTAACTATCTGGCCGTACTGCCAAATCGTACATAAATATTATCAAGAAGGAATTTGGCCGCTGTAATCATGTCAAATTATGTCCACTAAGTGTATTTATTATAAAATTTATTGCTAAAAGATATTGTATTTATTGCAGTATTTGTTCAAACAACAAGACTTTTTGACTGACCGATCGATTAAGTGTGAAAACTTCTCATTAATAAGCATATAAGGTAAAGTGGTATAAAGAGCAGAAGAACTGTTTCTATTGTACAGTCTTTAGTTTTGTAAAGAAACATCTTGGGAAACTTAAACAATCTTGGATGGTAGCATTCAGATGTTCACTAACAATCTGTTGTTCTTTCACGTTTGTTGCTTGAAAAGTGTTAGAACCATGTGTTACTTCCGGCATCCTAGTACGATATTATTGACTGCTTTATCTTCAGGAACAAACAAATAAGTTTTATGAAGTTCTTTCCTTTTGCGTTTGGATCAAGAAACAGCATGAATTGTACTTGTATCTTAACAATTCGTTTCATAATGTTTTATACGAAACTCTACAATTTCTGTTATCTTTTTTCATATATTTTCAAGGTCTTTATTACAGGATTTTTCTGATGTATCTTTTTGGTCCATTGATTGCAATATGCGTGTAGAGATATTTCGATAACATCTCGACAAGTACATTCGGTCCCAATCAATTTCGGCTGCATGGCGATATTAAGGGCCTTTTTGGGCAATAATCTCTCAGTCTTTGACGATGTTATGGTTTTCAGTAAAAACATTACCACAGGGTTCATATTTGTATTCCGAACTAAGATAGTCGAATGAATCCGAACAATTGCTGTTAATTTCTGAATCTTTGAATCGACATTCGTATATTTAATAATTACACTTCTGGTTTGTTTAGTGATTTTATGGTGTCTGAATATTCTGGTCAGATCAATAGTTGATTCCTTTCTTAATATAAGGTATTTTAAGAAATTGTCGTTTACGATTTTCGAGCTAGTCAACTTTTGAAAAAAATAATGGAAACAGAATGCAGAGATGATAAGTGCTTTTTCATACAATGGACCTTTTTCGTTCTTTCTGTTTATATTAAAACGAATTAGTAGCTGGAACCGCCGATATTCTTAACAGTGAAGTAAACAAGATTACAGATAAATGCTGTAAGAATAATAACGAGAGGGACGAGACTTAATTTAATAAAAGAAAAACTATACGAAGGTTTCCGATTGGAAACACAGGCGGAAAAAAGTAAAAATTATAAATTAATTCTCTTTTATAAAATGATTCGTAATTAAACGACCAATATGTCAAACAGAATACGATATGGTGTAAATATTCATGACACAAAAAACTCATAAATACAAGTTAAGTCCAAGCAAAGGAACAGCGCTTTGATTGCTGTTCTTCACCTCAAAGACAAAGAGAGGACTACAACACGGAGAATAAACTCGCATATAGTTACCCGATAGTAAAACATATAAAAACACAGCCATACGGACTCTCTGAATATTTTCCGCGATAAAATCAGTACAAGATACAAAATGTCCAATATTCTATATCTATTTTTAATATTTTTACCCTCAACTAACAAACAGTGGAATACTCTTGACTAAATTCTCGGAACATGTGAAAAATAACTCTCTTGAACAACAAGTAAAGTCACAAAACAGGAAAGTTCCTACCTATTTCTACTATGTAATATTTTACACACTCGTATGCGCCTAAATTCTAGCTCACTTCCATTTATTCTTCAAAAACTTGCTCTTGTGGCTATAGAGAAACAACTACACATGTTCTTCTCATTTGTCGCCGATTCAAAATCCCACTTCAAATCTAAAAAAAAAAAATATTTGGTTCAGACCAAATGACCGACGAACAAAATATTGACATTTTTAAAATCTTCATTAAAATCAAAGCACTGAATTGCTGCCTATTTGAGTGATCCGATGATATGTTGCATCCATATTTAAGGAGTAGGTACGTTAAGCCCCATATTTGGCCAAAATTTTAAATTTTGTGCCACAATAAGTAATTGTGAAAATGCTGTTTAATAATCGTCTATCATTAATTCTTTACTTTTTCTTTCACACTTTTCGTCATTTCGACAAAATGAAAGGGTATATCTGACTATTTTGACAAGATTTAACCATTTTCGATAAAATACTCAATTTTTTGGGGATCTTTTGTTCAAAATAGATATGATCGCACAAAAACATCACAAAGGTATTTTAACGTTAACCAAACATTTCTACTTGATAGATCTTTCACTGTGCAAAGTTTGGTTTGATGTTTTTGTGCGATCTATACTTAAATCCACAAAATAGTATCAAATATTGCATCAAAACAGCTGATTTTTTAGTATTTTCATATTTAAACCATTTTCTATGTGTCATGTGACCATTGTAGAACTAACTAAACTTAAAATTATGTTGGATTTTCTTTTTATAGACATTATTCAATACAAAAATATAAAATAATAATTATTAGCCATTTTTCATTTTTTAACAAATTCTTGGGCCAAAAATGGGCCTTAACGACCCTCGTCCTTTATTTTTGACTAAAGCAAAGTCCCATTACTCCTCTTAAATATAATGAACTTGAGTACAGCCTTTCATTTCATTTGCCTTCATAGGTTCAGAGGATGAAATGGGTCCTGTATAAATTGGCCTCATGAACAATGATGCCACATCTCCAAGTTCTGTATAGTAAAACATTTTTTTAAAAATGCATTTTTACCACTCAGAAAAGCACATGAATAACAGAGAATCCTCATCTTAAATGAAACGCGTTACACGTATAAAACCGATGATTTTAATTGTGAATATCTTATTTATTTTTTGTGTAATTTATTTTTTTTGCAACTATTATATAGCCAGTTGAACAGCCTTTTGACATATTAAATTATACAAGTTTACTATCTTATTTTGTAGCTACAGAAAACTTTAAAGCAGCGTAACAGCTAGACATTTTGCTCGGGACGTCTCTACAGGGTGTTAAAACAAGTCAAGCTGTGACAGAGATCTAGAATATTCGATCAGCATAAAAATCATTACTTGTCGATGACGAAAGGACTATCCTCGCAAAATCAATATTATTGTGCTGGGTAGCACTATATCCAAATTACGAATCGTAAAAACGGTTGATTTTTGTAACCGCGAATGTGATTTTTGTAACCAGCAGTATTATGGGAATAATCAGACGAGAAAAACATCCGGTACGACGACAAATTTGCACAAAAAGAAAGAAAATTCATTTCCAAGAAGGGCCTCTTACAAGAATATAACCCAGCAACTAAAAAATATGAAACTAGATAACACTTGACCCTATCATTGAAAGGAATTCATTTTAAGTAAGCACACCCATTAACAAGTATTTTGCGTTTTCTCAACGTCTACATTATCATAAATATTTGAAATTGTAGGTAATATTTTTGAGATAATAACTTATTAAGAAAATCGCAATAGATGATAAAGAGTTGTTTTCAATAAAAAGTCATTGCAATGCGACATATGATTGTTGTTCACGCAGTGCGTGATTGTGGACAATGCGCTACCTGATTTTTGTTACTTTTCTACACATAATTATTTCTGTGACTTATGGTAGAAATGTGATAGCCTCGTAGCAAAATTTACCTATGAACTTCAACATTAAATTAGATCAGCACAACCAAATATATATATGTTTATGGACATTTCGTTGTTTTATTCCGATATTTTGAATGAAGCTTTGACATTTTGTCTTTTCATGTAAGATAAATAAGGAAATCGTAGTAAAATATACACATTTATTGCCGGTGTATCATACTGATGTTGTGCCGACATTTATCTGCATCCCTATAAAGGAGCAACCATTTTATTTTATTTCGGATGGGCTTAGAAGTAGCTTTGGATCCAGTCTTTAAAAAAAAAAAGAATTACCCCTTTTTTTTTGATCGATGCGCTTGAGCGCCTAGATTTTCAATATGCCACGCCATTCAAATCTAAGCGTACTGTATTTTCCTTCTCAAATTTGAGCCTGCCTCTTTCGCCAATTTGCTTCCTACCCTTTTATTTAAAATCCCTACAACCCCTTGATTACATTTCCGTAAATATTAAATAGTTGCTCTTAAGTCGGATTGTGCCTATACTAAGATTTTCTTGGTGAAAAATTCATATATATTCCCTTACTGCCCCAAAAGAATAATTGGTATGTACTAGAAAATATATATAGACCAAGTCAAGCACAACAAATTTGAATGTAATGGTTTATAGAAAAATGCCACTATTATCAATATGTCTGACACAATTAAAACTGCAATGGATGCTGCAACCATAGCAACACATGTGACAGGGTTACATCTTATGTCTCCGTTCAGAGGGCACACCACTAAATCTGACTGTATTCACTTACATTGAATTAAAAAAATTCCTAGAAAAATAAAATGAATTTTTCCCAGATGTTTGACATGTAAAGTCTGTTACTACTGTACCTTCCAAACATCACTGACTACTTTGAACCCAACCTTCAATGTAAAATAGTAAAATGCACAGCTGATTTCAATTTCCGCCTCAGCACTTTTGTTTACAGTAACCAGGAAAAA
>JAULBM010004035.1:0-11916 GCA_032357055.1 Geukensia granosissima | reverse complement strand
ATCCGGTTGAGTGTTAGCTTTGTCCTCCCAGATTTCTTTGTTTGGTTTTGGTTTTGTGTTTATGTGACACTTGTCCCCAAAGAGTGACAAGCTGTCCATGGCATGGATGTTTAGATATTTTTTTAGAACCTGATGGTTGGATGACTACTGATTGACACGATAGTATCAGGTTTAAACGCAACTGATATTTGA
This sequence comes from Geukensia granosissima, assembly GCA_032357055.1. NCBI lineage: Eukaryota > Metazoa > Mollusca > Bivalvia > Mytilida > Mytilidae > Geukensia > Geukensia granosissima. Next base: position 11,724 of record JAULBM010004035.1, on the reverse strand, counting down.
TTGTCAAGCCAGTCCAATTACAATATAAATGTATCAGCCAATAAGAAACATAAAATCGTCCAGGCCGAATATTTTTCTCGATCGGGATAAAATGGGCAAACTTTGGGAAGGACATTGCATATATGCTAACTTGTAAAATATTGTTTCATTTTGGATTAGCAATTTCAGAGATTTTTTGTTTCAGCCAATAAGAAACACCAATCGTCCATGGCGGCCGTGTTTTTGTCTGATCGGGACAACATGAGCAATCATTGTAAAGGACCTTGCATACATGCTTCCTGTAAAATATTGTTCCATTTTGCCAAGCTGTTTCAAAGAAGAACACTTTTTGTTTCAGCCAATACAAACTAAGAATCGTTCATGGCGGCCATGCATTTACTCCGATCGGGAGCGAACTTTGTAAAGGACGCAGGCGTGGGTAGAAGTTTAAGATTAATGTAAATTGCTTACCTTATTATTCTCCTCTCTACTATTTATGCTGTCTGCTAGAGTATATACAGTGTACCCCCACAAACCTAATATTGGCAGCACCGTCAAACATAACATCTTGATTAATTGTAATCGTTTTCCGGTCTGTGACAAAGGTTCATCCCTACAGAACCCTATATAACGAAAAGAACAAAGGAGATGTGATGAAAATTACTATTTTTTTTTTACTTTAATGGAAAGAGCTTTTTGGTACATGTGTATGATAAAAGGTGTAGTCAAAATGTCGAACATCAAAAACATGTAGACATCAATATCATTAAGAGATCTTTTACACGAGGATGATACGGACTGAGGATTGATTCGGGATTTTAATATGGAAAGAGCCATATCTATTTTAATCAACCTATGTTTAAAAATAAGAATTTTTGTCTGTATAAAAAATTGTTACAAGAAAAATTTAACAGTCTAACAAAAAACTATGTCTATATCTAACTGCAGCCTGCAAATTGAGGTCTTAAATTCTTAGTTTAGTTTAAACATATTTTATTTGTACAAATAAAAGGGACCAGACACAAGTTTTACCAACTTATGTAGTCTTCTCCCATAAATCTCCCATTAAATTCTTTGAGATATATCTCATATTTATTTCTAATTATATTTTATTCGGATCATATTACACACTGTTTGTTCTCTGTCATATCTGTCACATATGTATATTTTGTTATTTGCTATAATTTTGATGATGCAATAAATTATTCACAGTTGTGACGTTGTCACGTTGTATGATAAAGGCTTAATGATACCTATATTATTCACGATAATCTTATCTCGCTGGGAAGCTCTTTCTTTATTATTATTTGCAAAAAAGCGTTTTGATAGAGAAAAATGTTTTGAATCCAGTGTAGAATACCCATGTTAGAGATAAAAAGTTCAAAGTCCTAATGGAAGACAAATTCGAAACAAACGTAAAGAAAAAACAAAAGGAACAAAGACCTGGACTCTACGAACTCCGCTACAAAACAGGGGTTAAGATCAGATGCTCCGGTAGAGTGAGCATATCCTGTCTTGAACACGAAACCCGTCGCATAAGCGCACATACTTTAAGAATTGAAACCGATAAAATGAACCATAGCATATGTTTTCTTAATATATATATAACTAGAATGCTAGACATGTACCGCTCACCTCACATTAATCCTATCGGAAACAAACATCAAATGGCCAATAGGTGCCATGATTGTAGTTTGACTGTAAAAAGGATCTCCCAAAGAAGTTTCCAGTCAAATATTCTTTCATTGGCCAAATGGTTTCGGGGATTTTCTATTTATCAACCAATTAGAAACAAGAATCGGCAAAGGCGGCCGTGTCTTTAAAATTTGTTTGATAAAGATGCTTTGCTTACATGTTTAGAAGTTTTATGTTAAATATTGTTCCATTTGTCCCAGCAGTTTTTTGGTTAAAAATTTATTGAAGTATCAGCCTATTAGAAAATACAAAATTACCCATGTTAAAGAAATATGGAAAATTTAGGTATGCTATTTGTACATTTCAAGGAGTAACCTCTCACCAGAAGCATTAAACCGAAACAAAGAAAGTCAAAAATCCAAAATATAGAAACGTTCATTACTTTCATATATTGTACAATTCGGCCAAGCAGTTTCAGATGAGCTTTTTTAAAATCAGCCAATCGGAAACTCATATTGCCCTAGGCAGCATAGTTTTTAGTCCGATCGCGACAAAACGAGTAAAACAGGTTGTACAGACTTCCTTACACGTTTGGTTCCATTAAGCTAGCAGTTTCAGAGGAAAAGGAGTTTATTACAAAAAAATAATAATAATAATAATTATTATTAAAAAAAAATTGCCAATCAGAAACAATAATTTCCCCTCGCAGAAAAGTTTGTAGTCCTATCTGGACGAAACGATAAAACTTTGTAAGTAACCTCTTATAGATGCTTACTTAAAGATCGATTCCATTTTGCCTTGTGGTTACAGAGAAGTTTTTTTTAAAACCAGCCAATCAGAATAAAGAATTGTCTGTGGCAGCAAATATGAAAAAGTAAAAGTTTACAGATGGACGGCGTACTTGATGACAAATGCTAACATGGTTTTGACCAGGTTAGCTAAAAATATATCGAAAAACCCGGACAGATTACCCTCTTTTTGTAGTCTAAATAAAATTGAAGATGAACAACATTTTTTGTGTAAAGGTTTATTGAAGGCACATAAATGATAATAATCATGTCACACGCTCAGGTCATCCAAAATGAACCATAGCATATGTTTTCTTAATATAAAATAGATATATAAAAGTCAGATAAATATTCACGAATTCAATTTTTTGTTTATAATATTGACTTGGCTGAGGACTTTCACTTATTTCAACAGGAGAATTACATTTGTGATTTTATATTGCATGTTCTTATAATATATGGTATGTAATCATTATAATCATTGTTTGCAATTCATATCTCCCCTTAGCGTCCTGTAAGAAATTTTTAAAATCTGATCCTATGCAAAGGAGTAGGTACGTTAAGCCCCATATTTGGTCCAAATTTTAGATTTTATGACACAATAATAAGTTGTTGTGAAAATGCAGTTTAGAAATCGTCTTTTAATAATTCATTACTTTTTCTTATGTACTTTTCGTCATTTTGACAAAATAAAAGGGTATATTTGACTATTTTGACAAGAAATTAACATTTTCGGTAAAAATACTAAATTTTTGGAAATGTTTTGTTCAAAATAGATATGATTGCACAAAAACATCACGAAGATATTTTAACAAAACATTTGTACTTGATAGATCTTTAATTGTGCAAAGTTTGGTTGTGATGTTTTTTGTGCGATTTATATTAAAATCGACAAAATAGCATCGAATATTGCATCAAATTAATAAATTTTCCCATTTAAAGCATTTTCTATGTGTCATGTGACCATTGTAGAACTAATTAAAGTAAAAATTCTGTTGGATTTTCTTTTTATAGCCATTATTCAATACAAAAAATATAAAACAATAAATATTAGCCAATTTTAATTTTTTTCCAAAATTCTTGGGCCTTAACGACCCTCGTCTTTTCCTTTATTCAGTGATAAGTATATGATTCCAATATACTGTGAAGAAGCAGAAATATAGGAAGTGTTTTTTAATATCTAATGTAGTGCTCATCTTTTATAATTGTAGTCATATTAAGTTGATGTTAACAACTTTGAGATGTCTCCAGAGTAATGAACTATACATGTTTACGGTTTTTATCGATAATTTACAACTCATTTGCATTGTTAACCTATCTTTTCATTTTTAAATTTTTTTCGATATTTCTAGATTTTGGCACTTGCGCAATACCTTGGTTTCTTTGGCTATTAATGATTTTTTTATTGTTTTGATTTATTTTGTAGCTTGAGAGAACCAGGTTTTTATCAACTGTGTTTGAATTTGAACTAGCTGTCAGAATAAGTGAGTCGGTACATCTTGTTGTCTCTTCTTATATTTTTTATTGCTTTCTTACTATGTATAGACTTCAAAAGTTAAATCTTTGAAAGTTGGTTTTAAAAGTTTGTTGGATTTAATGTCGTATTGTTTTTATGTTTCAGTGTAACTAACTAATTTAGCCGATAGCTTTTATATTTGAATACCATTACATTTTATTTTTGGGGCGTTTTACAGTCTGCAGTAGGGTCTGGACATGTGTCTATCATAGAAGGCCTTCAGAAAACCTGTAGAAAAGTGAGATTTACACAGTATTGGATGATTGTCTCATGGACAATCATACCACAAATCATTTTTCTCTAATATTATTACATTGTATGTCACAGTTTTTTTTTTATTTTGGTGGAAGCTCTATTTTAGATATTTTTTCTAAAAGACAAAAGTAAGAAATTTATTTATTTTGAAAGGAATTCGAAGATACCAAAGGGGCAGACAGAAATCGTTAAAAGTCGGAAGACAAAAAAAGACCATGTCCAACAAAATGAAACGAAAGACAAACATAGAACACACAACACTACACTGAAAGCTAAAGCTGGAGTAACACGAACCATAGAAAAACCAGGTTGCGTTCAGGGTAAGCAACTCCTGCTCCACTAGTGGCACCCTTCGTATTTCTCAGATGTCAATGCCGGTGTATAGTCACAATCGATGTTAGTCACAACCGGTATAGGAACGGATTTGTATTCATGACAGTTAGAAGATATCTATAATCATCTGTGAAATGGATATTTCGTACCGGTAAAAAAAATCATGATAGCGACCGAAAAACTTCCAGAGTGATGACTAATCTTTCCCTGAGAAACCCTTGGCACAGTAGCATTCAAGTCAGCTGCAACCCTCTATCAATAAAATCCTGATAGGAAGCAAAAGCCCTGGAGTAGCGTATCAATTGAGAGTTATACACTCCGTAGCTGGAATGTTGCTATTCATGAACGGAAAGTTTACAATAGGAAAATCAAAGTCATATCTATTGTCGTAAAGTTTTGTTCTTAACCCGCCCTTCGCGTCAATTTCTAAGTGTAAGTCTTAGTAAGAAGCAGACCTTTCTGTTTCTGTAGTAGCTTTGATTTAAAGTTCAATGTGATAGATGAGTTCAACATAGTCACCAAATTTAGAGTAATTCAGTGAAATGACATCATCTTTATAGCGGAACGTTAAACCAAAAGACTGAGCCAACTTTTTCTCTTTCAAAATTACAGAAAGATACTTAATGGCAGATGGCTGGCCTGATTATGATTTTTATTTTTGACAAAAATCGGGGTCAGAAAAAATTCGAGCCCCCTCCCCCCAATACACACAACCAACAGAAATACAAATGCTTTTTTGCCTAAATCTTGGTTTAACGTTCTGCTATATAAATTATGTCCTTTCACTGGATGACTCTAACTTTGGTGACTATGTTGAGATCATCTACATGTATCCTATTGAACTTGAATTTGAAACAAAGATTCAGCAGAAACAGAAAGGACTGCTACATACCGAGACTTATACCTACAAATTGACAGTAAGGACGGGAAAAGAACAAAACATATATACCGGCTCTGTCTACCGAGTAATACGATGGGTGCCACTAGTGGAGCAGGAGTAGCTTACCCCTTCAGAGCACCCGAACTCACCTGGTTTTTGTATGGTTCGTGTTACTCCAGCTTTAGTTTTCAGAGTAGTGTTGTGTGTTTTATGTTTGTCTTTTGTTTTATTTTGTTGGTCACAGTTTTGTCCGTCTTCTGACCTAAAGATTTCTTTCTTCCCTATTCATATCTCCGAATTCCTTATTAATATGATGATATGAGTTATGGATATTCCCTTCACTAGTATATCGTAAAGTTGTAGTGTTAAATATTGGATGCGTCTTTTTTAAAAACAGATAATTGTATATTAAAATCTGTTTAAAAATGTAATTTGGCGTTCCCTTCCACCTATAGTTCCGCTAGGGACATTATTACCGTTGACCTCGGTTTGTCACAAATGATAAACTACGACAGTTGCTATCAAGCGGTCCTAAATACCGAGTGCCAAATCCAATTAATTGAAAACAAAACTTCAAGCTGTTGATGGACTCAGTGGAGGACTATGCTAGACAATGGGCCATGCTAGAAAAGGTAGAGGTTTACACCCTTTCTGAATGAGTCAAGACTGTCAAAGTCTGTTTAAAAACTACAAGGGTCGACGAGCACTTAAGCTCCTTCAGTTTTCACGGACCCTACTGTCTTAAGTGACTTGTTCGCCATCCACGAAATATTTGTTGAGTTCCAGCCGATTAAGCCTCAAATAACATTGTGTTTGTTTGTAAGAAACACTAACTTGATTGCTTGATAAAAGAGCTTGGCATCAAAGATACATATGTTAACACAGCATATACACCTACTACACTTTCTAAAGAAGAGATCCTCTTTAACCACAGTTTCTGTCTTAAGTTGGTACTGACACCAAAACAGACGAGTCGAAACTGACTTTATTTTAAATACCAAAACTACAAAAGAGTCCAATAGATAAAAGAAAGATATATAGCGGGTTCATCAAGGGTCTCCACCAATCCTCTTTCTAAATAACTTACTACTATACTGTCGACAGTCAAGAAAGGCCTTCAAAAGTACTGTGATAAAGCGTAATCCACAAGCGCTGTTAATCAAATGTGAATATTAAAAATTCGAAAGTTCTGCTTCAATGCATAAAATCCGATTCATTAAAATTTTGTACATGACTTTTCAACCCTTATACCACTATTCTATATTCACAACTTTAGACAGTCTTAAAAATGGATACCTCAGTGTTCTGTTAAACAAAATGGAAATCTGCCCAAGATAATTATATATTAGTAATTTGTTGAAGTATTTTAAATCTGTCCCAGATATTCCTGTTGGTAACGCTGGAGTATAATAATAATAATGTTGTTTTTGAATCAAGTTCAGAATCCAAACACAGTTGATAACACACATGATTAGCTCAATTTAACATATCAACCAAACCGACCCTGCTGAATTTGGTGTAACAATATAAAAATAATACCAAACCGAAAAAGTTTGTTTAAATTCAAAACTTAAAAGTATCGACAGCGTGTAGTACAAAAATGTTACTAAATTTTGACTAAAATTATGTAAATTATTGACCATAAAGTCAAAGTGGATTCAAAAGAACCATATATTCAAAGATCTCAAAATGATGTTATAAAGATAATCTTTATGGATAATTCTTTTCGAGCAGCTGCTAGGTCTTCGTGACTTGTGTTTAAATTTATGAACTTTATTTAAATGTACATGTACGCCATTTCCATAAACGTTTGGGTATGATATTCCGTTTTTATCAATTTTCAGCCAGTCCAACCAAACTTCAAAATTAAATCTGTATTTAAATTTAGAATTTAGTAAATGTTTCCATTATTACATGGCATTATAATCTTCCTTCCTGTTTTAATTGCTAAGCCATCTGACTAATCCTTGTGTAAACCGGATCTCTATTTTGTTTTTTGTATGCCACTTCATCGTTGCCAGGTAGTGGTTTCTCATTTCGTCTCGACCGCCTCGGTGATGTAATGGTTAGCGTGCTCGTCTCGACTGCGGAAGGTCGTGGGTTCGATCCCCGGCCGGGTCAAACCAAAAACATCAAAATTGGTATTTACTGCTTCTCCACTAAGCACACACCATTTAGGAGAAAGAGCAAGACTGGTCGGCCAGAGTCAGAATAATGTGCTTGGGTAAAGTGGCCCATCTTCCTGCGGACCGTTGCTTTCGTGAGCTAGCACGTTAATTCGGCTCAGCGTGTCGGTCTAGTACAAAGCAGGGCTCATTCATCATCACCCATCATAAATATGCTTTCGTCCTGAAAAAGCATGAAATATTTGCCACTGGGCGTTAAGCACCATTCGATGAATCAATCATTTCCTCTCTGTACCTGTCATATCGTTGTTGGTCAAAGTGTGTGCTTGTGGTTCATTTTGCGTCATTAACCAATGTTTTGAACTTTCGTCGTACTTTTTCAAATCTATCATTAAGGATTTGTCCATGATTCCGTCCCATGGATTACTGGTCTGAATTTATCAATCAATGTTTTACAGTTATTTGCTGCATTAGTTAACACTCTAAAACACTGACTATACGGAAAGACCTCAAAAATACTGCATGAAGTAGTTGTCACTGTCCTCGGATTCGACTTACAAGTTTGATTTGTTTGGACCTTAGTGCTTCTTTTGCTACATTTGGATCTTGGACTTTCTATAGCTCGGTTCTAATGCTACTGATGAGGGGTTACTCCTTTAAATGTGCATAAAGCAAAACAAAATTCTTCAAATTTATTCAACATCGGCAATTTTATATTTTGATACCACTTGGTTGATGCCTCTGCTGGTGGACCAGATGTCCTCGAGGGTATTCACTAGCCCAATTGTCGGACTTGTCAGACATGAAATTATCAATCAATGTTTTATACTAATTTGCTGCATTAGTTAAAAAAGTCTAAAAGGACTGAAAATACGCAAATGTCTCGAAAAGTATTGCACTTAGTAGTTGTCCCTGCCGTCGGATTTGGCTTCCCATTTCGGTTTGTTTGGGTTTGAGTGCTTCTTTTGCTCTGTTGGGATCTTGGACTACATGTACCTATGCTTTGTTCTTATGCTACTGATGACAGGTTACTCCTTGAAATGTACATATAGCATTCCAAAATTCTCTATATTTATTCATCATTGGTAATTTTGTATTTTAGTACAAAATGTTCTTGCAGAGTCCAGTTTTTTGCGAAAATGTAATTTCAGACAGGATCGCACTTTTAATTTTCGCGTATATTGCGAACCTTGTAGAAAGTTACTGCCAAGTTAAAATTTCAACTTTCGCATGTACGAATTTTTGCGATAAAATCATGTTTGCGAAGATAGCAAAAATCTAAACATTCCAAAAATACTGCTTGTATAGTGCTGTCTTCTTCATCTTCTGATTGTTTATAGGAGCTATCGTCAGATTCGGCTAATAAGTTATTAATACCGCTGTGGATGTAGTGTCTTACTTCCGGCCCACATATGACGTTTTACGATACTCTCGAATAATACTAACCGAACCGTGTCCATCTAATACTTACCCGCGTAATGTTTTAAGAAGTAAATTTTTTTTATAAGCCTTAAGAAATTATTCGGGCAAATTTCATTTCGTCACGATTTTGCTTTGATTACTTGCCATTAACTCGGAACATACATTATTATATTCTCAAATCAGTGGCCCAAACGCAGTTTTGTGGAATACCAAGCGGTACATATGACAACAGGAATCCTAATTTGTAATTTATGGGCTCTCAGGGCCACTTAAACTTAGAAAGGCATCCTTCATCCATGCATGTTCTTAGTAGGTACAGTAGGTACAGATGGTATAAAGTGCACCTTCTGCAACATTATATGCATTTACGCTTTTTAGATGTTTTGCCTTTCACAATTACCATTAGTTGTATTTTATTTCCGACTGCACTTGTACAGATAAAAACAAAATATTATTCTCTATTAATATCCATCACCAGGCTAATTTTAACCTATTGCCTCTCCGACCCCAAATCGTTTAGTTAAATGCGTCTGGGGATTCTGAAACCCTATTTTGCAGCAGTCTGCTTTTTCATATTGTGCAACAGAAGGATGAGTGAGCTTTTGTCGAATGAAATTAAAACAAACTGCCAAATTTGAGTTTCTACTAGTATCATTGCCTAGAGTAAAAAAAGTCGCATGTATATTGAACATATATGTTTCTCGCATTAAATTAAATACCAATTTTACTATTTCAACACAGAACACCAAAAACAAATGCGTTCTATTGCCTGGCCCACAGCTTGTGAGCAAAAAATGACGGTTCTGTACAAAAGTGGGTTGCTTTATAATTGCCGGCATTCCATTAATCACTTAGAAAAGACGAAAACTGAGAACAAGGAAATACAAAAAGAGAAAAATTTCCCATTACAAAATGTACTTTCATGTAAATAGAGAAAATGTAAAACAAATATACCATTAAGGTGCAAACCTAATATAGCTAATTTTTAAAATCTGTTAAAAAGTGATATGCCCAGATAAGGGAACTGGAACATTAATAAAAATAAGATAGATAACAAGTGTATGATGAACTTAAAAATCAATATAAAGAAAATTTATCTTAAAATACCTGAGCAACAATAATATTTAAATCAATAAAAAACTATCCCTTTTTATATGGTTTCTCAAAAAAGAAAAGCAATCTCGAACGTCTAATTATTGCCAAAACTCGTGATAGGAAGCAATTGATTGATTGATTGATTGATTGTTGCTTAAAGTCATATCGTAGCGGGGTGATGAAGCAGATAGTTTGCACAATATCAAAGAACTAATACATTCCATGCCAGATGTAAAGATAAATCTGAAGACTTTCCCTTTAAATTCACCTAAGCTATATTTGAGAGGCTAAGTAGGCTGAGCCTGTGTCGCTTACCTTGGACTTGGCCAATGATCCCCAATTATCAATAAACCTTTTGTTCATTCAAGATAACATCAAATATCTTTATAATTATCAAGTACCACAGGAATGATAAGTGAAGATGTTTCATAAAATAATTATTTTCAATATATTGATTGGAAACATGAATTATTTATTACTGCCAGGTTTCTTTTAAACAAATGTAACCCATATGGCCGGGTTAGCTAAACATTTACAAATGAACCTGAATCACTCAACTGTTTAAAACTAGAAATAGTGCGAGATACACTCACAAGGAGTTCCTACATCAACTGTGTCTTTGCACATGCTTGACGTGTTCGTTGTGATTTGCCATTAAGAAAGACGGTCCAATACATTTTTGCATCGCGAAGAATACACAATCCATTAATAAACCAAAAGACCTTATCAAAGGAGTAGGTACGGTAAGCCTCATATTTGGACCGAATTTGGATTTTATGACACAGCAATAAGTGGATTTGAAAATGCTGTTAAAAACCGTGCTTCATCAATCCATAACTTAACTTTTTTGGACACAAACTCAACAAAACAGCAGGCACATTTTACTATTTCAACAAAAATGTAAAACTTTGTGTAAAATTCAGGTGAGGTGGTTTGTTCTATAAAGATACGAGCGCAGAAATATATCACTAAGATATTTTAACTTAACATTGTACTTGATAGATCTTTAAAAATTATGCAAATTTTGGCTGTGATGTTTTTGTGCGATCTTTATCAAAACATAAACAATTGTTTCCAATTAAGTAAATTTTAACTATTTTCACATTAAAATCAATTTTTGTGTGCCATGTGACCGTTTGGAACCAATTGGGTATGGCCCTGGATATAACCTTTGCATAGATCATAAACACAAAGATGAATACGTCACGTAATTGAGTCTGCAGTGTAATATGATGCTTTGTGCTTGCTTTAATTTCTACAGTTGTTTTAAAACAAGGATGGACTAAGGAATGTTCACCAAAAATTTGAAAGCGTTTAATGGAATAAATAAAACTGAGTGCACAACTTGATATTTAGTTTTACATCTATTTCAGGACTTAATTTGCTGAGTGGATTTTCTTCGGGGTTCGGCAATTTACGGAAAATCTAATCTGATATGTTAGCCGAAAATGAAACCGAAAAATGGGAATTTAGATTCCAGTCGCTTTGATACCTATACTTATACTCAACGAAACTTAGACAACCTATGGGAATTTAATTAATCTCCTTTATCTTTTTTAACTAAGAAATAAAAAACTTGTTTCATAGACTTTTTCAATACAAAGGATGTGGAACAGATATTGTATAAAAATAGGAGATGTGGCATGATTGTCCATGAGACAGCCACCCACCAAATGACCGTAGAATTTTAACTTC
>JAULBM010004024.1:0-11916 GCA_032357055.1 Geukensia granosissima | reverse complement strand
CCCATGCCAGTTTTCTTCTATTTGTACCAGACTGGAGTATTTCACAGAACACCCCATCTTGTTTACTTCTGTTGGTCCCAGACTGAAGTATTTCACAGAACACCTCATGCCTGTTTACTTCTTCTAGGAGCAGACTTGAGTATTTTAGACTTTGGACTTTGGACCAAAGTGTACTGATAAACTGTACATGACCAGTTCTGTCACACTGAAATATGACCAACTGTATCCCACTGTATCAGAAAACTATAATTCATATGCATGTAAACCTAGAAAGATTTCATTTGGGATTTTCTTTTAAGTCCTCTAAGAACAGAAGGCTTCATTTATATATATGACAAAATAGAAACAAAGTTTATCTAAGGTAAAGTTAAGACAATTTACCTAGGATTAGACATGTCATTCTATTAAGTATTTATTCACAAAGTTAAATTTTATACTTCCACAGATTGACAGATTGATCTCAATCGTAGCTTCATTTTTTTCTGTCATTGTAAATCTTGGCATTGAAACTCAATCTTTGCTTAACACCTAAAAACCTGCAATAATGGAGAGGTTTTTAATTTAGTTAAGGGAATTACTCTCACCATTAAATATTAGGGTATAATGGTGTTTTATGTAAGGATACACTTCCCTTGAGGAAGATGTTACAACTGAGTTAATCATGTTTTAGTATTGTCCAAAATGATACTTCCTAATTAAGCTAATGATGGGATGTTGATAATTCTCAGTATCGTGACCTGAATTTATTGCTTCCTCGTTTTAGAACATTTTTATTTTTAAATTTGGATTTATCTCTTAAAATGGATTTGTCATCATGTCATTTTAAGTGAAATTATAAAAGGAAATTAAACAGAAGTTGAAAAACGAAACACTTTCATTAAATATCAGTTTAATTAATATTGACATTTGAAAGTCTGTGAATTCTTGTGAGCCTTATGATGTTGGAATGTGATCGCCTTCTCTATACAGATTTGATACAATATCATATTATTCCTGCACAGATACAGGTAACTTTTTAAATGCACCAAACATTTAACATGAAGGTATTGCTATTGTTTTTTTTCTGGGGGAGGGAAGTTGTGGGTGGTAGGTGGTAGTGTTCAGAATAATTAACTTTTTTCAAAGAAACATAAATCAAATTTAAATAATTTCTTTTCAAAATTTTGCATACAACTATTATATGAAATTGGCAACCACAGGCTTTTTTTCCTCCTTTGACCATCAGAATTAGAAAAGGATAACAGTTGCAGATTAGAAACCATCAGTTCCTGTTTTGGATGCTTGATCAGTTAGTTTTATTTTATATACCCGAGCAAACAAAGATTGGGTTATATAGGAATCACCCTGTCTGACTGTCTGTCTACATACCTTAAAGGGCATCTTTTCCTTAACAGTTCAATAGATTCAATAAAATTTTACATGGACATTAGCCACAATGTTTTAATATGCACATGAAAAAGGAAATGCATCTCAGCTCATAACATTGGCAAACAGTTCATGAGGGAGCAAGGGTATTTTTCCTGACTTATGCTCACAGTTTGTCTTGTTTATTACTACTTATGGTTTAGAGGCTTCTAATAATAATAATAAAAAAAAATTATATGGTTGAATTTTATTTTTGTGGAAGCCATTATGACCAGATAATTGAAGTTGGTCTTGTCCATGAATTTGAGTAATAAAGTGTATTTTATGTTACTCAATAATGTGTCAGGTATTACTAGTTTATGTTACTCAATAATGTGTCAGGTATTACTAGTTTATGTTACTCAATAATGTGTCAGGTATTACTAGTTTAGGTGTCTTGTTGATTAAATGTGAATGAATTGTATGATATAAGATTCTGTTGTTTTTTGGGTAAGAAAGTTCAGGATTTGGTTTCTGCAATGTCCTATGAAGAGAAAGCTGTACAAGTTTACCGTATAGAATAGCCATTAATTGTCCAATTACAAGCTAGTTGATTCCTTGCCATCGATCTACGCTTTTCTGATTAAGCCCCGATCAAGCTGTTGCAATTTTTCATTAAATAATATAAAAGAATAAGAAGTTTAAATAGGAGTAAATGACCATTGCCAATGAGTAATGGGAATAAAATAATGTGAAATATTGTGGAATAGAATGTCCTCATTTGCTACCTAATGAAGCTATAATAATAGGTTAAAGCCATTATGTGATCAAATTGAATTGTTTTGGGGAATTGTGTTTGGCTTTGTAACTTAATTGGTTTTTTCTAGGATTTAGTCATAAATATCGATTGTATATTATAATATTCAAGAAGGTAATATTTATCAAGAGTATTGAAATCTAATCTTTAATATATACACAGTAGTAGCAGCTAATCATTTACACTGATATTGTATTGGAATGGTTTGTTTCTGACACCAATCAGCTATTTTAAATCAAGGTAGAAACCTGCTCAGATTATGAAGATAAAACAGGAGTACTGGACAGACAATTGGGGCAATTTTAACATTATAATTAATGTTGGTTCCAAAAATTTAGTTCCAAATATTTATATTTCTGTTTTCTATGTATGTAAAGTAGGAAATTGGTCGTTGGAGTTATATGGGTTTGTGTAGTCATTGTAATTATATGGCAGACAACCCCTGATATTTGAATGTTTGAAGTATGAAGTTGTTTTGTTTGTTTTGGTCATTCATATTTCTAAGCATGCCTTAAAAATAATCAATAATTATAAATCTGCTGTAATTTTGATTGGACTGGAAGTTCTGGGAGTGACATTTAACTCCACGTTCTATAGTCATAACCATGGATTGATGAGGTTGTGTTTCAATTTTAATGGTCAGAAATAATTATATTGGGTTTAATTAATAAAAAAATTCAGACTAAATTAATTTTCCTGGATAATGTTTTAGTGATAGGATCAGAAATCAATTCGATGCAGGTATATGCATCAATTTGATCTTTGTTATAGGTTTCAGCTTCTCCGCTTACTAAATCAATTATTCTATTTTCATAAACGAAATTCAATTTGATGTGAAAAGAAATACCTGTATAAAGGTTGTTATTGAAACAGATGTTCTATATACAGTGGTTACAGATGTTTCACTTGTTTCAAAGATATGCATAATATTAGCGGTTTATGACTAATCAACCATGTGTATACTCGGTGGTATGTCCTTTGTACATCCATGGACACAAGTATGGGGTCTGATCTACAGCCGGTTCTCTATAACGGCACCATCATGTATTTTATTCTAAATAAGGTACAGTAAGGTATCAATTTTTATTATAACACCTATCTTGTAAACTATACATAGCTATTACACATGTTACTATAAATCAGTTGCATTGTGGGTAATTTCATTATATACCGGTATACACACAAGACTTTGGTGTTCATTTGGAAGAATATATGAACCATCCCAATTTTGAAATTTTACAGTTTTCTATATGGTACTGGTCATATTCAGTTAACCAAGAGTTAAAAAATCAAGCCCTTCTGTAATCAAGGTTCCAAACCATAAATAGAGCACAAAGTGGACTGGAAAAAGGGGTTCATGATATTAATGGTGTGTGCACAGTTTGAGTCCGAAGTGATCAAAGTTCATCAGTATTGTTAAAAAAGTGATTTTATTATTACACATTGAATATTCATTTTGCTTGGTATTAACATTATACAGTTGTTTGTACAATAAAAGCTGCTAATACTGCAGTTATAGCCAAACAATATATATTACTGTTGACTGTCATACTACAATCTATCTCATTGTGTTTTAATTCTCCCTAGATGTACAAGTAATCATGTTTTGTCTTTTATAGGAAATGAAAGTGAATTGGGCCACCTCACCGAGCAGTCAACCTAAACAAGACACAAGTAGTGAGTACACAGATATTTGATGTTAACTTTTGTTATCTCATAGAATTCCTGCATCTTTGGCAGTATAAGCTTAGTACAAAGTATATTTTTTGATCGGAGACATTTCAATTAACTACTGATCTGAGACATTTCAGTAAACTACAGATCTGAGACATTTCAGTTAACTACTGATCTGAGACATTTCAGTAAACTACAGATCTGAGACATTTCAGTAAACTACTGATCTGAGACATTTCAGTAAACTACTGATCTGAGACATTTTAAGTAAACTACTGATCTGAGACACTTCAGTAAACTACTGATCTGAGACACTTCAGTAAACTACAGATTTGAGATATTTCAGTAAATTAACTGTTCAAGTTCAACATAATGTGAGTAAACTGTAAAACACAGAAAACATACTACAAAAAAGAACCAATAAAACAAAAAAATAGTCAAAAATAGAAATTTGTCTTAAAACCCATTCTCAAGGGATCATTCCTTTGTGTAAGACATTTTTGGATTAGATTTTTTATAGTTGACTATAGATGACAGGTCTAATGATAGGGTGATGTTAAGACAGTGATAAGTGTCTTGGACAGACCTGATTGGATGTAAGGCTCTTTCTAATTCACTGAAAATCCTTTGTTGTTAAATATCAAGATTGATGCTCTAAGATCATATATATTTTCTGAGGATCATTATCACGGTCATTTAGTTCCTTGGATTAATATGTATTATAAACAATTGAAACAAATCAGTTTACTGATACGACAAAAATCTGTTGTTTTTCAGGATCAACTTTTCTAAATTAATTCAGGGGACACATCTGTGTACAAACAATCAGAGGTTTGTTAAGACAAGATTGTGTTCCATACTCAGGAAGTTGGTAATGGAAGGCCTGTCTTTGCACTCTATTTTCAAAGTTTACTAATGAACATGCTGTCATTGTGAAAAATTATCAGCTTCTTTATTTTTGTCGTCTGGTCTTTTAGGATGTATATTGTTGTCTGAAGCGTGATCAGGTTTCTCAGTTTGATTAATTACCAAACAGGAATCTCGGAAATGTACTTATCAATGCTTGTTAAGAACGTGTTTTGTTTAAAGAATTTAGATTCACAATAGTTCCAAGTTTTAGATTCTTATTTCAAACTACTGTTTAGATGAATGAAAGCTGCAAACAACCCTTTCTGTTAAGACTAAAAAGGACGTTGGAATGTGTTTTGATGAATTGACATATTTAGATAAAAAATAATTATCATAGAGTGTTGTAAAAGCAAGTATGAGAAATGTTTGTTTATAGTGTATTTATTTGGTTCAGCACAGTTGTGAAGCAGATTGTATAAACTGTTTCAGAAATATATAAAATTCGGGTAATGTCATTGTTCTTGTAGATTTTTATTGGTCAAGACAACATTTAAGAGGACACTGTGCTTGCACAATGAGGTCGGAAGTTTAATTTTTGAATTGGTGTAGACTATTGCATTCCAGTTTTGATTAATTTTATGTTCCATAAAAACCTACAAGTTGTACTGTTGTCATGATATAAGACATTAGGCTCTCCTTGAACATTATCCTGTATTTTCTTTATTATAAAAAACATGTCAGTAAAGTATATATGGTTTTATCTAACATTTTCTTCATTATTGAAGTGAACCATTAATCATCATTAATATTTTTTAGTTGTTATAAAATTTAATGAATTAAAATGTTTTGTAGAACATTACCATATATTTGTGGGCGACTTAAGTATGGATATGGAACAGCAACAGTTACGTGAAGCCTTTCAACCATTCGGTGAAATATCGTAAGTATATATCCAGAGAAGCAGGGAGAGTCTGTTTCAAGCTTCCTGTGGGTCCTGCTTCCATTCTTTTTCTGTCCTGTAATTCTTCAAAAGAAGAATATAAGGTAATATTACAGTGTGAATCCTTAGCCTCTTGCGTTAAGTATTTTTATAGGTGTGTGGGCCTATCTTGCTTGGATTTGATGAAAATAGTATGAATTAGAACAAGTTGCTGTAAATTCAGAAATTATTGCATTCATTTATTATTGCGATGTTGAAACTTCACTCCAAAATGTGAGATAACTTAATGCGATTTTAAGAAAACCTGTCTGCACATGTAATTTACAGATATAAGAATGCGAGTTCTTATTGTTGTGATTATCGCTCAGCCGCATTATTTGCAATAATAAAAAAATTGCAATAATTTCTGAATTTACAGTAACACATTGGGAACAAATTCAGAAAAGGTTAATAGTCTGAAATATGCACGTGTCATAGGCCCATGGGTGGTTAAGGAAATTATAACTACAGAATATATGATTTTGTACTGACACAAAAACAATACACACAAATAGTACCCCCAAAAATATAGAGACATTTTTTACTGGTACTAAAGTCCGGATTAAAACAATTTGGATGAATACTGATAAACACTGAAATCACATTCTTATTAAAGTGAATCAGGATTTTTTTAATAAAGTTGAAATGGTGTTGATATTAATTGGCAACAAAACAAATTTAATGAAAAAAAAGAAATTTGCTTCAGATTTTGAATAATAAAGAAGTAATCAGATTATTTATTATCATGTTAGCCTATTGATTGGTCACACACAAAATCTAGATTATAACCATGTATAATAGCAATAATACCAATTCATGTTTTTTCCATAATTAATCTAGAGATTTCAGCTTCATTTATGTCTATAAGTCCTTAAAAAAGGACATCAAAAATACCTCAAAATATCATATAAAGACCCATACATAAGAATTTGGTTTAATGATAAGAGTTCTGCTTAAGGTTCAAACATTACAAAAAATTTGTTCCATCTTGTGGAAAAAATTCAAGTCAGTTGCAGGGTTTCCCAAGAGTTTTATAAATAATAATAGCCATTGGTCATGTGATCAATATAAGTATTAAAATCTTATATTAAACAGTGTTAGATACATTATGGTACAATCCACTTTAAGGTATCTGCAATGAACTGCAGGTTGGGAAAATAAACAGGTCTTTAAGCAGCCATATAATTTTGAAGGTAACCTTTTCAGTTTGCAATTGTTTAAGATGTTTTGATAAATGAATTTTATTTAAGAGATGGTTAATTTTTGCTTCTTCCTAAAGGTGACCCCTGAATACAAAATTGGCCTATCACAAATAATAGTGAAGTACAGTTGTCTGCATTGACAGAAATAAATATTTAAGTCAAGATTGCTTTTCTAACTGTTGGAGATTTGGTTCCAAAAAATATTCAGATCAACTTAATACTCAAACAGTGTACTTTTAAAGGTAAAAATACTGTGGACTGTTACTCAGCAGATTGGAATATTATTCATCATAACATGTCTTTTTTAAAATTTAAGTAACACACAGCCTATTTAGAATTTGCTCAAACTGATAATAATCAGGAAAAATCCTGTACAAATTTCTCACCTCCATCCTGATTTTCATCATCTACAAACAATGTCTTATGATAAAATAAATAGACAACCTCAAACGGTTAACCATTGATAATCTTCATCGGTGAGGAATAAAAATCTTATAAGAAATAGAGAAAACTAGAATCTAATATGTTATTCTGAGTAATTGTAGTTTATACAATCCAGATTGTTATATCTTAAAAATTTCAAGTCTTGGCTTTGGAGAAATACAATAATTAACAGATTTCTTTTTTAGTTTGCCTGACCAAATACCATATCAGCTTTTGTCACCTCTTGGCATCTGTCATTTATCATCCATAAACTTTTACATTTTCACCTCTCTGAAACCAATAGGCCAAATGTAACAAACATTACTTTGCCAACATGGACAATTCTTGTTTCTTATTGGCTGAAACATAAGAAAATCTTCTCCCCAGAAACTGCTTTGCTCAATCGATTACTATTTGATATGGAACATCTATGTAAGTTTGGGTATACAATTTCAGACTAAAAACATGACCACCTCGGATGATTCTTGTTACTGATTGGCTGAAACTAAAAAAAATCTCCTCTGAAACTAGAACAATATTTGACAGGAAGCATCTGTGCAAGTTATAGAGTTAAACAACAATCATGGCTACAATTAGTCATTAAATGTTTGTTTCTTATTGGCTCAATGTCAAGTAGGCAATACAGGCTCAGCATTTTGAGACTCAATTTATCTTTTCAAAATGATAAAACTAGTAATTCCCACAAAACTAGTCATTCCAACTGCTTATAAGCCATTGTCCATCACTTTTATCCCACACTAGTTGAGAGATGTGAAACATAACTTTGTTATGACTACCTACCTGTTGTCAAAGAAAACTTTTTCTTCACACTTGCTGAATTATTTGAACCTACCTGTTGTCAAAGAACACTTTTCTCCACACTTGTTGAGATCTTTCAATCTACCTGTTGTCAAAGAACACTTTTTCTCCACACTTGTTGAGTTATTCAACCTAGCTGTTGTCAAAGAACACTTTTCTCCACACTTATTTGACTTTATGATAATTGAAATAATAATTTTATCATTACTTGTTTGTTATTTTTACTTGTCATTTGTTCTAATATTATTGTCATTATTTCTATTATGAACTGTGATATAAATATCATTTTACTCTTTAGAAACCTATTTTTAGCATACGTTTTATATGTAATTAAACGATACTTTGTTTTATTTGATGTTGGTGTTAAATGTTTGTTTTATTGTAAGGTAAATGGAGGTCTTCGCCACGATATGGCTGAAAAACTGCTGACGTGGCGTTAAACAGCAATCAATCAATCGATCAATCTCCATACTTGTTGAGATATTTCAACCTACCTGTTGTCAGTGAACGCTATTTCTCCACACTTGTTGAGTTATTTCAACCTACCTGTTGTCAAGGAATACTATTTCTCCACACTTGTTGAGAAATGTGAAACATTACTTTGTTATTCCTACCTAACTGTCATCAAGGAACACTTTTTTCCACATTTTTAGAGTTATTTCAACCTACCTGTTGTCAAAGAACACTTTTTCTCCACACTTTTTGAGTTATTTCAACCAACCTGTTGTCAAAGAAACTTTTGCTCCACATTTGTTGAATTATTTTAACCTACCTGTTGTCAAGGAACACCAT
Organism: Geukensia granosissima; assembly: GCA_032357055.1. Taxonomy (NCBI): domain Eukaryota; kingdom Metazoa; phylum Mollusca; class Bivalvia; order Mytilida; family Mytilidae; genus Geukensia; species Geukensia granosissima. The sequence goes on along the minus strand of JAULBM010004024.1, from coordinate 3,017 downwards.
TTCTCCACACTTTTTGAGTTATTTCAACCTACCTGTTGTCAAAGAACACTTTTTCTCCAAACTTGTTGAATTATTTCAACCTACCTGTTGTCAAGGAACACTATTTCACCACACTTGTTGAATTATTTCAACCTACCTGTTGTCAAAGAACACTTTTTCTCCACACTTGTTGAATTATTTCAACCTACCTGTTGTCAAGGAACACTATTTCTCCACACTTGTCGAGTTATTTCAACCTACCTGTTGTCAAGGAACATTATTTCTCCACACTTGTTGAGTTATTTCAACCTACCTGTTGTCAAGGAACACTATTTCTCCACACTTTTTGAGTTATTTCAACCAACCCGTTGTCAAAGAACACTTTTTCTCCACACTTGTTGAATTATTTTAACCTACCAATTGTCAAGGAACACTATTTCTCCACATTTTTTGAGTTATTTCAACCTACCTGTTGTCAAAGAACACTTTTTCTCCACACTTGAATTATTTCAACCTACCTGTTGTCAAGGAACACTATTTCTCCACACTTGTTGAGTTATTTCAACCTACCTGTTGTCAAAGAACACTTTTCTCTACACTTGTTGAATTATTTCAACCTACCTGTTGTCAAGGAACACTATTTCTCCACACTTGAGTTATTTCCACCTACCTGTTGTCAAGCAACACTCATTGAATTTGGCTTTAGCATAAATTTTTGTTTTCTGAAAGAAGTTGAGGTTTCACATGTCATTATTACTGCTAAAGAAATCTATTGAAATTATTTTAATCTTTAATGTACTTAAAAGTAAATAATTACATTTTGAAAAAGAACATTGAAATACGGAAGTAATCAAAATTAATTGAATGATTTAGCAGCTGTCTTTAGTAGAAATTGTACCCTTCTTTGATTAAATTAAAGGTTATCATGTTTAAGGTGTCTGTTACATTCAGATTTTGTGGATGGTATACTTTTCAGGAGACTTTTGGCTGTTTAAATTGAATTTTTGAATGTCTATTTATTTTAGTTTTGGTAACCAAGACAGCAGAACAAATAAAAAAAATAAAATAATTCATTAATTTCATATCTTTCTGATTTTGTTTAGACAGAAAGGATAGTAAGGTTTCCAAGAAGATTACAAACTTTAAAAAAACAACAAATTAGTATTTAATTGGGGTAAGGCAAGTATCAGATTTATGAAATGAAGGGATGAAAAAGGAAGGATAAATTAATCGGAATATCAAATCTTGTTTTATTAATTAAGATGTTGTCAGTTTGTCAGTCATAATTCAATATCAGTTTTATGTTATTTTCTCCGTTTCTTCATATCAATTGATTCTATTATATTTCAATTTGTTATCTATTTGTGTTCATTATAAAAGACGATCTGAGGCAGATTTCTTTGGGTTTTATCGTGAATTAGATCGATGAAGACACGTCTAGAATAGGAATTAATACGATAATAAGTTAGTGTCATTTAGACTCTCCTTTTTCTCGGTGTACGTGGAATACTTGAGTTTATGTGAAATTGAAACATTGTCTCTGGTATTGTGGTATTTTCTGTAGATAGCAGTCAATTCTCTAAGGCAACTTAGGACATGATTGTCCAAAGAAATTCTCCTAATCTAAAGAGACTTGATGAGTTAACTAGTTCACTCAACACATTAGTTTATAAAAGGTTTTGTACCATAGAACAATCGCAGAAGTATCTGTTATTTAATGGCATGCTAAATCTCCTCTCTGTTCTGAAAATGAAGAAGTAATCAATTCTAAAACATATTAAGAAATGTTATATGATAAACTGATTCATGGGAACAAAATAAATAAAGTGCAATTAGTATTTAATGCTTCTAACTTAAACATGGTAAAAAGGATCAAGAGGGGTTTTTACAGAGAAAGTAAAAGTTGGTGTATTATGTTTTATGTTTATTATTATTGTCTCTTTTTCAAATGGAACGACTTCCATTTGCATTTAAACCAAATTAAAATTTATTTGGAGTTTTGACTCTTTAGGTATGAGCAGATGTCTTACTTTGCACTCTCATCCATCCATAAAAAATTATAGGACTTCAAAGTCACACCTTAAACTGCTGAAGGAGTGGCAACCAAACTTTGTTGGACTGGTACTTGACAGATATTTTGTGTAGTAGCCTTCCTACAAACTGAGGTCGTCACCACAGTTGAGGTTATGAGATATGTACCTAAAAGTCATCTTCTCTGTAGCTACAGTCTATTGCTATCAAACTTTATCTAGAAGATAGTTGTTACATTTGAATATCATCTCTTCATTTTACAGCTTGCCTTAGGGATTGGATTATGTGAAGGCCTTAGGGCAACCTGTAGATGTTTGTAATATAAAACGTTTCTGATACTTTATCTTCTTTTTCTCTATTTAAGAGATCCTTTAAAATTTATGCCATTCCCCCACCAAATGATGCTAAACTTACCATATCTGAAATTCATTTAAGCAATTAACATTTGTTGGAATTGGTGGACGTTGGTTCAAATTATTTGCCACCTCAGTGCTTTCAACCAAGATGGCAGCTACGGCCATTCTCAGCTTAACTTAGGACCCTATACAAAATCTAATAAGAAGCATTTTGGCTGAAATTCTAGAGACATTTAAAGAATGATTCTTTTTTGTTGGTCATTCTTTTTGTGTTAACCAAGTTGGCTGCCCCAACTGACCTTTACTTTCAATAAAGGACTTTAAAATTGGGATCTTTTTAATCTTTTTCCAAACTACACAATTGCAACCAAACTTTTGACAAAGTATCTATGTGTGGTTTTCTGCAAAACTTTGTGGTGTAAGGTGAGCAATACAGGCTCCAGGAAGGCTCTTGATAAGTGCTGAATAATAACTGGTATGATTTTCCAAACTGACTGCCATTTTTATATCCCCCGCAAACATAGTTTGGGGGAGTATATAGGAATCACCCTGTCTGTCTGTCTGTCCATCTGTCCATCCGTCTGTCCACATAGCTTGTAAGCGCATCTCCTCCTACACCACTCAACGGATTTCAATGAAACTTTACATGAA
>JAULBM010004013.1:0-5000 GCA_032357055.1 Geukensia granosissima | reverse complement strand
TTTGATAAAGAAATGTCTTGTTTATCCATATATCTATCCCCGCTTTTATGACAAACCTTTTTTCCGTAAGAAAAATTGACTCTTTCTTCTTCGTAACTTTGTTGTTGATGAACGCTATTTCTCAACTTCCGGTTCTAATTGTTGCCATGACTATATTGATGACTTATAAATATTGATAAAGATAATTTTTCAAATTTAATTACAGCCCTGAGCACCAAAAATTCGGCCATTTTTATTGAGTCGTATTTGATTTTTGCGACTTAATAGTAAATTCTCGAATGTGCGAGAGTTAAAATTTTCAGGTGCTCAACCCCAATATCATAGACAATTTAAAAAGCTTTCGTTTGATGTTAGTTTCATTTCTGTATGTGCCATTTTCGTATGTGCCATTTTTGTATGTGCCGCCTTTTTCGTATGTGCCATTTTGGTGGTAAATCTGACGGGATATAGTGCAAAATTAGTTTCGTATAAATGCATAAATTTAGTGATCAGATTTCCTTTTTAATATTCCGACAAATATATTGTTAAATATAAATTGAAACTTTCATAACAAACAGGCGTGAAAAATATAGCGAATTAAATCCTAACCTGTTTTTCTGACGAGAAAAAAAATCGAAACTGTCTAATATACCTTTCGCCATTTCCGGTCTACATTTTAAAGGTTTCAAATCATGTAAGTTGAGCATACATTGGGCGAACGATTTTGATTCACTTTTGACAGGTTAGGGAAAACGACAATTTTAGCTATAATACTTCAATAGCTAAAATTAGATATGCAAATAATTGCCACCTGGGGTAGTTTCAAAGCTGTGATCAAATTTGTGATCTGATAGCTACTTTTAGCTATCCAACTATAGCTTTTTTTAAAGCAATTAGAGCTCTATAGCTAATTTTAGCTATTATAGCTAAAAATGTCGTTTTCCCTAACCTGTTTGATTCACTTTTGATTCACATCGATGATTGCTTAAAGCTAGTGTTGATGTATGTATATCGATTCACTTGAATTGTATCAGGCTACATTTTAAAGGTTTCAATCATGTAAGTTGAGCATACATTGGGCGAACGATTTTGATTCACTTTTGATTCACTTTTGATTCACATCGATGATAGCTTAAAGCTAGTGTTGATGTTTGTATATCGATTCACTTGAATTGTAGCAGGGGTGCGTTTTTTATTGTGAATCTGAAATAGGATTCTGAATCATGATTTCCAAATCTTAATCATGATTCGTTGAATAAAAAACGACATGATTTGTCATTAAATGATTTTCTTAAAATATTCAAAATGGAGTCAAATGAAATTGCTTTATGTTTAGCTACTGCTTGTGAATTTTTTAATACACAAAGATCTTATGAAATGAAAATGCAAGTGGTTTTAGAAACTGGAAGTTCAGAAGTTGTATTACCGTTACTCAATGCACTGTTACATAGCATGCGAGTACTTTTTTCTGTACAATCTATCAATTTTACAAATGTTCAGAAATAAACCAGTCGTATTTTTCATGCATCTGCTGAAGTCTGTTAGATCTATAATGTATTTACCACCAATTTGACTTTCCGCATTTGGCGTCTGCTGCATTTCCGCCATTTTGATTTGTATAAAAATCACGCCTGCCTTTTGATTCGTCAGATTCAGAATCATGATTTTGATTCGGAAAATAAAACGCGGAATCGAAATCCGGATCTTGAATCATGATAACGATTTCGAATAAAAAAACGCACCCCTGGATTTATGTGAAGTAATGGGATATATATATATAAACATGGGAAGATATATATGTTCTACTCTATATTAGTCGAAGCAAATTAGATTAAATTGCTTGTTGTTGTGGGTTAATTTTCAGGTTGCCTTATGTTGATGTAAAAGGCGAAGTTGACGCACATCTATTTGTGTCACCAAACAATACCGTCAACTATCTAGTATTCTTTCCCATTCTGAGCAGAAGGCATGATGAAGATGCAGATGACAAATGGATCAACATACGTTGGGGACAGGGACAGGTTGAAACACTTGAAGAAGCGAGTGGTGGGTTGAATTCAATTAGTTATAAAATGATATCTGGGCGTCACATATCGAAACTTATCAGCTTCGCTCAGATAATATGACCAATTAATTTGAGCAATGAGTTCACCCACATACCTCATCTGGATCCAGCCAAAATATGACCAATTAATTCTACGGACTTTTGGCTGGATCCAGATGAGGTATGTGGGTGAACTCATTGCTCAAATATGACCAATTAATTTGAGGTTCATGGGTTCAGTTCTACAGACTTTTGGCTGGATCCAGATAAACTGAAAGGATATTGCCTGGCAGTAGTCTTACCGTTAATGGTCTTTTATGTCGGAAGCGCCATACAATCAGGAGATAGGTTTTTATTACATGGTGAACCCATGCCTCAAATGAATTGAAACTTTTATCTGAGGAGTTTCGTTGAGTTCCACCGACTTTTGGCTGGATCCAGATGAGGTATGAGGGTGAACCCATGACTCAAATTAATTGAAACATTTAGGTTTGTTTATGAAGGGTATCAATCTGCCACCTAAACCTGAACACATTATTGTAATATCTTCAGCGGTTCAAAAGTTACACCCGAAAAACACCCTAAAATGTCATGAGTACCTATATGTTAACCTCCAGTTCTTTGCTTTATTGTAATGACATTCCATGTTCATTTGCAGAAGTCAGCGATCACACTGGAACCGTCTTGAATGAATTAAAACCAGTCTTGGAGAGTTTGAAAAGAGAGAAGAACGATGCTACAGCTGTATATGGAAGTCACGCATGGATCTCCAATTATGGTAAATATTAGGGACCCCTTGGGGTCTCTGAAGGCCAAGGGCTCATCTAAAAATTGTAATGTGTGGGTGTATTCTGTGATTAAACATAAACAAAATACAGACAATTCTTCTTTTTCTAAACCAAAGCTGTAATTATTCCAGTCAACCCATTAGATAGCAATACTGAAATGTTTAGAGAAATCTCTCTAGCAGAATACAAAAATGTTTATGGGTAGCCTACCTCCTCAACCAATGCTTATAAAACACAAAAGACTCGCTTATAGAAAATTTCCGATAATGCATGAGTGTCTAGAATCCAGAAGAAACTCTTAAATGTGAATAGTTTTGAACCCATTAGGCTGGATTATGTGAGAAGGCTGCCAGTGGCCTGGCGTAAGGCGGTGGTTTCCTCCGGGCACCCCTGTTTCCTCCACCAATAGCGACTGGCTGGTCACAATTTAACCTATAACGGCAGAAAATTGACGATAAACGAAATTCCAAATTCCCATTCATCCTTGGAGTGCCATGATCATCTGGCGCAGACGCGCACATCTTGAAAACTATACAATATTAAATGAAATGTTTGAATGAAAGTGGTGTTTTTTCGTCCGGGAAACAATCCTCCTTCAAATCACTTATAAATGCTGCCTCTTTTTCCACACCATGCGCTCTGATAACAATGTCGGACAGGGGACCCCGGTTCAAATCCTCCTGGTCACTAGAGACGTTCTGCAAGTTGGATTACTAGTATTCGCATGTGTTCTTCGCATGTGTTCTGTGGTAATTACCTGTGGTGTAGCAGGGATCAGGAGCGAGGAGTCTGCCAGGGGAAGGGGTGGAGGTGGGGGTCTGTGGCCAGCTACCAAAATACACCCTTTTTTACTGAAAATAACATTAGGGACCCCTTGGGGTCTCTGAAGGCCAAGGGCTCATCTAAAAATTGTAATGTGTGGGTGTATTCTGTGATTAAACATAAACAAAATACAGACAATTCTTCTTTTTCTAAACCTCTTTAAATCAAAAAGATCTGGATGCCATTTTGTACACAACTTGGAAAAATAATAATACACTAATTAATAAATTACATGTTTTGTTTCAGAGTTTGAAAAAAACACAAGTTTAGAGCATTTAAAGAAGAAGATTGCCATGGGCTTCATACACAATATGTCAAATGCACGGGGACGAGCAATGGTATCCAGCTTATTCGAGGAATTGTTACCACACTGCACAGTTACTTCCATGGGGGGAGGAGCCACAAACGATCCCGCTGTGAGGAAAATATTCTTCATACCCACCTTTACTAACAGCAGCCCAGAAACTTCGCCAGAGGGAACACCTCCAAAAAAACAGAGAACTGAAGACGCACGGCCACATAAGAGATCAAACCTTTTTGACGAGCATTGCAATGAAGAACCAATTATTGTGTATCAAAGGGATTTTGTTCCTGACATGGTTGCTGAAGTCATTGATTTAAAATGCAAAAGTAGCAGAGAAGTGTTAAATGTTTCGGTGAAGTCCGGACATTACTTAAGGGACAAAGATCATTGTCAGTTGAAGTATGAACTGCTGCCTGTAGTGCTGAAGCAAAAGTCTGCCCTGGGCCTACTTATTTGTGCAGGCGAAGCATACTTATATCATTTAGTGCTTGTACATAACACAGTCACTTGTTACTGTCGATATTACAAGTTCTGCAATGAGAGTTTGTGTCAAAGTGTATCCCAAATGTGTAAAGATGTTGTGTATTATGGTGGGAGTTAAAAAAAGTTTACGGACGACGACGACGGACGACGACGGACACCGGGCCATGACATAAGCACAAAGTGCCGTTGTGTATTATGGTGGGAGTTAAAAAATAATTACTTAGGCAGAATAATGCTGTTATTTCAATGTAAGTGAGTTCGACTGTAATTCCTGGGAACTTTTGATTTTGCCAATGTTATATTAAAATATATAGAAAACTAAACTTTAAACTGAATGATAATTATTTTTTTCCAACAGGTTGTTTTAAGAGCTTTCTGACGATGTATAGTTTTATATATGTTCTATGCTTATTTAATAAATTACTGAGGAAATTATGCCTCCAAAATGCTGTTTTTTCCCTGTTTTTTCCCTGTATTTTGCGCCATCAGATGAGGTATGGGGATGAACCCATGGCTCAAATTAATTGAAAATATTACCGTAGCGATACTGATGAGTTTCCTTGAGTTCCATGGACTTTTG
>JAULBM010004002.1:0-11917 GCA_032357055.1 Geukensia granosissima | reverse complement strand
GACAGTTTATGTACTCATAATTCATCTGAATAAAAGTTATTCTTGTATCATTTTGAAAAGAGTGTATTAAAGATCTCAAAATGAAACTTAAAATCGTCTTTTGTGTTGTTGATTTATCGCCCTTTTTTGATTTGGTCAATATGTACCTTAAATGTTCTTTGTCAATTCGGATCACTGATTTTAGAAAGGTCGTTGATTCATATTTAATAAAGAAATAAAGGATTACCATCAAATCAAACGTCTAAACCATTTTTGTCTGTCAAAAAATAAATATTATCAAAACCAAGTTGATGCTTAACTTTTGACGGATTGCATGTTTTATTTTCTACTTTTTGACGAATAATATATAAATACGTACCTTGAGTAACAACTTCTTTAACGGTTTCACCTTTCTCATGTGCAATGAATCCTAACATGGATAATGTAACAAATCCTGCAAATATACTAGTCCAAGAATTCATTAAAGTTCCAATCACTGCATGTCTGAAAATAAAACATACATTGTCCCAGCGATAAACAGACGAAATGTTTTTATATAAATACCTTAGAGTTATACATACAGCACAAGAAAGTTAAAATTTTTATTGATTTAAAGTTGATGATTTAATGTAAATTATCAAATATGTCAAAATACGGGCGTATGTATACAGCACATCTGCTAAACATCCTTGAATTTTGAACTGATGAGATTGTGAGAAATCAAATAACAAATGTATCTACTTGTTAAAATTTTGGTTTTTGAAATATTTTGAAAACTGGCGCAATATTTAAGCAAACTACTGTATTTTGAAAACTAGATTTATTTTTTTTATTTCAGTACTGACTTGTTCTATATTTTCAACCAATTGTACTTCTATAACTTAACTGAAAATAAAAAGCATGTATATAGCTGGCTAAAAATCTAGAAGAATATGTATTGAAATCTTTTCACAGACAAAAACGTTTGTACGTTTATGCTTAAAAACTAATTAATCATTGACCCGAGGTGGTATCACCAAACTGTCTGTGAACATCACTCTATTGGATGCGTTTTTCAAAAGTTAAAGGTGTTATCATTTTTTCATCTTAATAAAATTTTGCTTGAAACAGAAACTGTTTTCGATTTTACATTCTTTTCAATGGTAAATAAATCTGAGAGAAAAGAAGTCTACTGTGAATCACAATGTTAAAGGGAGATTACTCTCTAGGCGGCGTTTTACAAAAAGTCCTGTATGATGCGCATATAAAAACATATAACTTAAAGTAATTGAAAAAATGTATTTCTGATCTCAATGCAACAATGTATACAAGTATCATTTCATTTTGAAAATTTAGTATCAGAAGGCCAAAAAATTACAATGGGTAATCCCCAGCCTTAAACAGTTTTGATGTCCCTAATAAATTTTGGTGAGGCAGAACTTTTTTTGTTATTAATAGCGACTTACTGGGTTCTACTTCTTGACAAAAATAATTAAATATTTCTTAAAATTAAATATTTATTAAAGATAAATTCTACGGAGTAAGGTTTACAGACAGTAGTCAATCATATGAGTGTAATATGCATGATATTTCAGTTTTCTTAGGTGTTTTTGAATAGGTATTTTATATTTTTTGACAAAATCAAGCCATGGAATTTTTCCGTTTAAATGTCGTATCTGAAAAAAAAACAATGCAACGTTTAACCCCTTCAGCTTTCCTTTTTTATTCATGTAGACTATACCTAATAGGTTATAAAATCAAAAGAAGCTTACAAGGTACAAGTAGAAAAATAAATAATTATTGATTGACATTGTAATATTTAGTAAACATTTTAATAAAACATTAAGTTAATCAAGTGTTCATTCGTTTTGAATCCGTGTTTCAAAATTGAGAAAACCTCTTCTCATCTCCTATCTTAATGTTACCTTATAAACATTTTCTATTTTGATAGATATGAACTTGTCACGAACCTTCTTATTTTTTAATGCATACATGGTGTAAATATGAAGAAGGTTTTTAGTGTAAAGTAATGTGTAATGTTTCAATTTCTGGACGTGTAGGGACAACATTTCAACATTTCTGATATGTTTATCTACGACATATTTATAACTACTATTTCATGTAAATAAATTTTAATACAAATTTTAACTAAAAAGAAAATAAGGCATATTTTACATATATGTTGCTCTAACAGATTCATTTGCCTGTGAACATTGTTATGAAACTTGTTGTAACTAGCAAAGGCAAGCAGTCCACCATGTCCCATTGCAGAGGAGAAAAAAAGCTGTAGGCCAGCCTCGCCCAATAACCTGATGTTAAAATTTCAACTGATAACTAGTTATATAAACGTCATGATAACACTAATAATCATAATTAATTAATGTGCAAGAACAGTAACCATTTGTTAATTTGATTGGCTAAAATTGAAGCGATTAAAACAATTTAGAAAATCTTGACCAATCTCCACGAATATTGTTTCAAATAGGATGAAAATAGATTTTAATATTTAACCGACGGTGATAACACAATTCAAACACATGTCAGGAACATTTACCAACGTTTCATAACTAACGCAATCCCATCCGGAACAAAGTTAACACGACCAAACAATATCGAAAAATGAAATTAATAAGAAGTTTTTACATTAGTGTGCTCATAGCAAAAAAATTTTCAGGACTCTTAAGATATTAATTATATTTTTGAAGCTTTTCATGAAAAATGACAACTGTAAGACCAAAAACAAATACAATAGGTAATCATTTCGTTCCTTAGATTGTACAATGAAGTCGGGCAATGGAAATTGAGTAATAATTTATAATAACATATAATTTCTGATTGAAATTGGATATAAGGTGTTTTGGATATAGTAGGACATGGTTCAAAACATTTTCAATGGTCTTACGTATGGTCACCCGAGGGCGGCCGGGGTATAGAAAAAGGTCGTTCGGTTTCTCCGCCTGTAGGTAGAACCCCTGCTAAACGGGCGTCCGTTAGTTCGAGTGCGATGTATAAATACTCGAACTCCCCTTCTCGAAGGTTGTGCCGGGGTAAGAATAGGCACCAGGTATCTCCGTCCTGGAGGCACTAGTCCTCTAAAAGGAGCTTCCCTGATTGTGGGGGATGTATAATAGAGGGAGACGTTAAAGACGCCCCGTGTTTAGGAAATACCACGTCTTAAGCACATTAAAGACCCCTTGTAAAAGCTCATTTTGAGTGGTCAGTAGGCGGCCAGTTACAAGGCTAAATTTTACGCTCCTATCCAACCCGTTATTTTTTCCAGTGGCAGTCTAAAATTCCATCCCTTACCGGTCCCTTGTTACAGTCTACATGTTGATTTATTGTTTTACTTGTCTTCGACCTGAATATGCATGAAACATTTGCCACTGGACGTTAAACAACAATTTATCAATCAATCAATCTTACGTATGGTAAAGTGTGTTTGTTTGAAAAGGATGTCTGTTTTCTGTGTTTGTATATTTTAATTTAAAAAATAAAAATAGTGAGAAGTGAAAATTCTTAAATATTAATGTTTTATTGCACTAATTAAACAAAATCATCCCCTATTTTATATAATACATTTCTTCAAACAACTATTGCATTATCTTAACTTAATTTAAAACAACTATATTGTTTTATACCACAGCTAAAGTGAATATGAATATTTTTCTTTTAATAATATTTAATAGACGAATATTGTAGTAAAAGAAAAATACCAAGAATAAAAGCTTAATCTAAAATCAGTGGGTAGGTTCGTATTAATATCAGATATTACCTTATTTTTGTTTCTTTCTGATTTCTTTTTTTTTCAAATTGGGATGGATTATATTTTAGAAAATAAAGCAGAGGCCCAGAGTACTAAGCAGATCTGACACTTGACCATAAAGTATATCTGACTGCAACCCTTATGTTGACAGGAACCAAAATTGTTTTTGTTAAAGGGATGAATAACACAATCATTTTGATTGTAGAAATTCAGAGTTATCTCCCCTGGTCTTATTTCAAATTACTTGTTCTTTTGTGTTTTGCAGTATAATAATTTTATACTTAAACATATTATATACAATTGCAAACCTTTCGATTTTGCTGATTGTCATTTGTTTTTGGGGGGAAGGTGGCGGCGGGGTAAAAGTAAAAAATACTTCCATTCAAAATTCTATTTTTAGCTCCCTGGCCTTCTTATCACTTAGCGTCCGTCGACTGTCTTCCGTCCGTCCATCCACCCGTCAACAATAACAACAAAATATTCTTCTCTTAACCCGCTCAGCAAATTTGCACCAATTTCCTTCAATGTTTTCTTCACTAAGTTTGCATTGCTGATATACAATTATGCATATATATTTTGCATTTTAAGTTTTTGTACAGCATAAATATTAGAAAAATAAGGTTTACTTCTCAAACTATGGCGGAATAGTCCTTGGGTGTTCCACTACAAAAATTAAGTCCGACATCCCGGCAAAAGACAACCGCTGTTATTTGAAGTAGAAAAAGGTGTTTGTATATTTTACAAACATTCTTCTATTGACCCAATAGCAACCAAAATTTAACGGAATGGTCCTTAGATGGTCCTCTTCAAAAATTGTTTCAGGCTTCCCGCAATAACCAAGTGGGCTGCCACAGCAGAACTTAGTTTTACAAAGGACCCTATGGGAAATTTTTTTGTCTTAAACTACACAGCCTAATGAAACCAAGCTTTGGTGGAAAGGTCCCAAGATGTCCTCTACCATAATTTTGTCCGGCATCCCCATCCACCAACCAAGATGGATGTCACAGCCGAAATAGTTTTATAAAGGACCTTAAGGGAAATTCATTTGAAAATCTTCTGGTCTGAAACAACTCTGCCTTTGCAGCCAAACATTGACAGAGTGGTTCTAAGATGGTCCTCTTCCAAAATTGTGTCCGGAATTCCCGCTCACCAACCAAGATGGCTGCCACATCCAAACTCAGTTTAACATAGAACCCTATGGTAAATTCATATGAAAATGTTTTTGTAAGAAACTACTGAGCCAATTGCAACCAAACTTTGTTGGAATGGTCCTAAGATGGCCCCCTCTTAATTTGTGTCCGGCATCCCCACCCATCAACCAAGATGGCCAACACGGCCGAATATATTAAAGTATAGGATCCTATGGGAAGTTAACTTGAAAATCTTCTTGTCTGAAACTACTGAGCCTATTGCAACCAAACATGATCATCTACCGAAATTGTGTCTAGCACCAGCCAAGAAGGCTGCCGCAGCCGAACTTAGTTTAACATAAGACGATATGGAAATTTACTTGAACATCTCATTGTCTGCAAATAGCCAATTGCAACCAAATTTTGGTGGAAATTTCCTCAATAAGTCCTCTACCAAAATTGTGTCCGGCAAACCTACCCACTAGCTAAGTTAGCAACTACAGCTGAACGTACTATAAAATTGTGTCAAGCATTCTTCCCCTCCCCAAGCTACCAATATGGCTGGCATTACTAAAAATAAAAGGGGGTATATTTTAACCAATTGTTACCAAACTTTGATGAAATGTTCTCTAGGTGGAATTATACCGCCAACCGCGACAGCAAGATTTAGTTAAGCAGAGGACACTATGGGAAATATGTGGGAATACTCTCCCAAAATTATGTTCTGCACACCTTGCCTGCCAATTATATTCGCTGCCACAGATAAACTTATTGGCAAAAAGGGCTGTAATGTGAAATTCCCTTTTGAATCTTCTTATTTGAAACTGCTGAGCCAGTGGTTCACTACGATAATTGTGTACAACATTCCTTCCATGGAAGGAGCAGTTAGAAGTCTCTTGCAGGTGAGCGATACAGGCTCCTGGGAGCCTCTGGTTTGTGGTACATATTATGCATCAATAAATGAATCATTCCAATAAAATTGTTTCATGAATTGTTACTTTCTTGTTAGTGCAGATATATCACACCATGTCACAACAACTGGAAAAAAGCAGTTCATCGGAGGCAATCGTTGTAAAGCCAACAAGCAACAGCAGCATACATTGATATTCACAAGGACGACAACAGGCAGGACATTCATTAATTCATGCAACTTCAGTTGTATATGTTGGAATATATTGTCTGTTGTCTCGAAAATGTTGGAGTATATATACAACCCTTTCACAAACGCATAAACGGTCTTCGAAGTGATAAAAAAGACACCCCTTTTACCAGTAAGCTAACATATACTTTCCATTGGCAAAAAATAAACTGACTTCGACAAGATGAATTCCAGGACATAAAGCCAATTGGACAAAGGAGCAAAGAAGGAGCAGAGACACATTTTGAAAAAAAAAACACCTTTCATTCCAGGGGTATAAACAAAAAAAACCAACAATAACTATATGACATACTGTCCCAATAAATATCTCTACATTACAAATATATCACTACCTTATTCAGTTAGATTTAAACCAACAAGATTAACTTCAGGACTTAGAATCATACGATAATTTTCCTGGGCGAAGTTTACCAGGCACAGGTTAACTTTCTTATTCTACCTAGAAGTGAATATATTGCTACATAGAAAAAGAACGTCGGTCTTTTGAAATATTTGTACTTCTAATAAACTGATTTTACAGTGGTATATCATCTACACTGTTCTCTATGCTAGTGGCCTTTTTATCTTCACTATTTCTACAATTAGGTTGATGCCCATCTTCACTTTTTAATCCCGGTGTTGCGTTGCGAGTTCATAGACTTATATATTATTTTCTACTCTACGCTGTATTGTTATGTTTAGAGATCCAGCACCTAGAAAGTTTCTTTGTCTTATTATCTTAGAGTTATATATAGAGAGAAATATTGTACTAAACAACAAAACTATAACCTAACCAGACCAGTCCTTGATTATGGTGATGATATTTTCGATGGTTGCACCATTTCTAAGTCGGAAATTCTGGAGATAGTTCAACGCCGGGAAAGCAGCATTAATAACTAGTGCATTCAGATTAACTAAACATGAGATTTTATTACAAGATTTTGGTTTGACCTTACTGAAACCCACCGTAAATACAACCCTTTTAAGATTTTATATATGATCAAAAAAAGGGAAATGTCCGAACTATTTGACAATCAGGTATCCTTTTATCAACCACTATTCTCAAAATAACTTTAGACGACACAATAATATATTTATAATTCTCCATCAGTCAAGATCAGCCAATTTTCATCGTAGTCTTTTTTCAAGTAACTATTCGTTTGGTGTTGTTTCTGCATAATATGTTTACTATATGACGAAGACTTATCCTCAATCACAAAGTCATTATTCTTATATATTAATTTTATAACAGCAAATGATATTTAGAATACAAAGATCTTTCAAAGGTCGAAATACATTTCCTGTCTACGTGAACAAATATTTACAATTGATAAGATCTTTCAACGGTCGAACTAAATTTCTGTTCTTCGTGAGTTTTAATTCGATAATACAGAAAGTTATATCTTTAAAGAGAAAACAATGTCTAAGTTACCTTTGTGGATAGTAGAGTCTTCCATTCAGGAATCAGGTAGAATTTTATGCCATCGATAGCTCCTGGTAGTGTTAAACCTCTTATCAATAATATTACTAGAACAACGTATGGAAACAAAACGGTCACGTAAACTATCTTCAAAATACAGAATATCAAGCATGCTTTTTTCTTTTTATCAGATCTACTCTACATGCAGTATGACAATAAAAATGTAATTTCTTGGTGACAGATGATATATATATCCGTTTGATATAACTTCAAAGATAATAAAAAATGCGAATATATTTTTTATTTATAATTGAAATAAGCATAACGATTTTTAAAAAATATGATATTATACAATTAAATTTTTGTAGAGGTCAATATGAGCAACATAAACAAGCGGCGTGTACTTGAAATCTACGAATGAAATATTGAATTCTAATTTCAAAGGACAGGGACAAATCAGAAAACTGAAAAAGCAAGTGTTGTTAGAAACGGCATTTTTCTGGTACACGTGGTATCAGACAAAGTATAAATATTTTAAGCCTATTTTACACGATGCTTAACTTTTATTTTATAATATTACACTGTGTGGAATAAAATTATTTATATATAACGGGATAATTTTATTTGCAAAAAGTAATCATCTGTTCCTCTTTAGCTCGAACAAGATAAAAATTCTGAAAACATTTTACGCATTAAGTTACCGATTTTACTTTATAGATATGACTTTTTGTTAAATGTAAGACAGGAGTTCGCGACGCATGCCTAAAATGATACTTTAACCCACAATGGCCCTTCTTCAGAACCACAGACCAAAATTCATAAGTTCATTGCAAATCTTCCTACTTTATACGATACATGTAATTCTAAAACAAAATCCCCTACGGTATCTTCAGATAATTTTTATAATTCCATTTAAAAATAAAGCAGAATTTAGGTTACAAGGGAGATTACCAATGGACAAGCGGCAATAGTATCCAATAACTATACTATGAAAGTTACAACATTTTTAAATAAAGCTTAAGACAAATCCGAAAGAAAGATCTAGACTAAGTCAAAATCAATTTCTAGAACAAGATATCATACCGTTGTTAACTGTTTTATCAACATTCTCTCAACGAGAAAAAAAATCGTTGCAGTGAAAACAATGCATGTCTCACGTACATTGTATCTTCCTTGCGATATTTATACATGAACACACGCCATAAATCATTTAATTTACTTTTAGTATAGTAATACAATATAAATTTCCGATGAAAATAAAAAATATATCCATTTGGGACTCTAAAACATGACCGTATATAAAACAATTCCTTTTTTATTTTTGTTTCATGTTTGGGAATTTAAAATGCTGATAAAAAATATATATTCATGATGACGATTAGAATCAATGTAAAGTTGAATTTCATATTTTATAATTTCAATTTTTTCCCTTTCTTTAAAGTTGATCATCATATAATACTTAAAATGCATGTGAAACTTGTTCTCATGAATTAAATATTGTTTTGTATATTTTATATTTTTATGTAGACAATTATCAATATGTTGACAATGTTATTGTTCATTCAGGGAATCTATACACACCGAATAAATTTCCTCATTTTTGAAGAAAGTAAACAAAGTTTTGGTCATTGGTCAACCCGTTAATAAAATGTCAAAGTGGAATGTACAAAGCTTCCAGTTGTTAGTTATACCATGCCAATAAATATAAAAATCGTAAATAAAACTGTTGGTATAATGTACCTTTCCTGACACCTTTGTACCCCAGCTTAAAGAAATGAAAACAAGAAACCACCCAATGAACAAACAAATCATCAATTCCACTCGAATTTCTCCCATGCCCTCTATACCATCTGTTAATTCCAACACTTTGAATCTACAATGAATGGTTAAGAGAGACATGAGTAACCTTTATTTATTTACGTCAATATACAAGAAGTATCACAGCAACATCCATGTAGTGTAAATTGGGACGTTAAGCATATTTTAAGCTTAATCGAAGATAGAAACGGATAATGCCAAGGCCAATGTTTTTTTCTGTTATTCAATATACACTGTGAAAAGTACGAAAAGTCGTAAATTTTGGAAAACCGCGCATATCTTACCAAGCACATGTCAAACGTATAATACCAGAGTATCCCACAAGCCCTTTGAGGGTAGAAGTTGGTATGGTACGTTTTTATCAAACATTTTTAAAATTATGAGGAAAGCATATAGATTACACAGATTGATTTTGATCAGTTTCGATTTTTTTTTGTTGTTTGATTGGTGTTTAACGCGACTTTCAACACTAGTTCAGTCATATCGCGTCGGTCAGTTGCTGGTTGAGGAAGCCGGAGTGCCTGGAGAGAATCACCTACCTTGTGCAGATAAATGAACAAACCTTATCACGTGCAATGTTTGTCTAAATCTTTTTTAAAAGGCAAAAAGTAAGGAGCGAACATACTCCGTATAGGTGACATTCTTCTGTGATCTGTACAGGTAACTTCAAATCAACTTTCTAGGCTTCTCGGCCACCCAGGCCTCTGATTTCATTGAATTAAAAAGCTTTTGGTAAATTAATAAAATAATATATTATTTATTTCAGGAGAGACGTCCTTTACCAAGGGTATGTTCCCGCCACGATATGGCTGAAATTTTGCCGACGTGGCGTTAATCAACAATCAATCAACCAATCCTTTACCAAGGTCTACCAATTTTAAAAAGGGAAACTCCACTCTTTTATAATGTAGCTCTTAATCGCCTAAACTACAAATATAAGTGCAAATGCTAAATAAAATAGCGAAATAATAAAATGTTAATAATTATAAAAAATGAAAATCATATAATGAAAATAACACGAATTCCAGCTGAAGGACAGAGTTCCTATTTTTGCCAGGCGCATTCAATATGCAGTGGAATTACACTTGTTTTGTTGTATCCATACTTTCCGTTTTCTTAGAGGTCAAAGGTTAAATTAAAATAAAATTACATATTAAAAACAGAATGTTAAAAACAAACTCTGAAAAATCATACTAAAAAACGTACAATTTACAATAACACTTTAAAAATGCTGAAGACAATCTGTTGATAATCACAAGATTACCCGAACAATAATAACAAGTTAAAGAGACGAAGTTTCCAATAAATATTTTCAGTTATTTTTATTGTAACGAAAACAATCATTTACAAGAAATAAATGAAATAGAATAACTATGAACTTTTATGACTAATACAATTGAATACTGGTCCTCATTCTGAACGGTAAATTCTAAGTTTTTTGTGAGAACAAAAAAATTCATCAATAATGTAAATTTTGAACTTTATTATGCTGTACCAATGTAAGTAGTAGACGCATCAACTTTGAGGTTTCAACATGTTTAATCGGTTTGTATAATTATCGATAATTTCGTAATGTTGTACAGGAAAAGGAATTCGAAGATACCAAAGAAGCAGACAGAAAGTCTGAAGACAGACAGGACCATGACAAACAAAATGAAACGAAAGAAAAACATAGAACACACAACACCACACTGACAACTAAAGCTGAAGTAACACGAACCCTACAAAACAAGGGTAAGTTCAGGTGCTCAGGAAGGGTAAGCAACTCCTGCTCCACTAGAGGCACCCGTCGTGTTACTCAGTAGACAAAGCTGGTGTATAGTCACAATCGATATTTGTCTCAAAAGGTATAGGAACGGATCTGCATTCACGACAGTGGGAATACATCTATTGCCATTTGTCAAACGAATCATGATGACGACCGCAAAACTTCAGGAGTGATGACTCAAATCTTCCCCTGAGAAGCCATTGGCTCAGTAGTTTTTATCAGCTGCAACCCTCTATCAATAAAATCCTGATAGGAAGCACAGCCCTGTAGTAGCGTATCAACTGAAAAATATACACTCCGTATGTATGTGCGGCTGGAATGTTGCTAGAAATGAACGGAAAGTTAACAATCGGAAAATTAAAGTCATCTCTCTTGTCGTAAAGATTTGTTCTTAACACGCCCTAACTGTCAATTTTTAGGCGTAAGTCTAGGTAAGAAGCATCTCCTTTCTGTTTCTGTAGTATATTTGATTTCAAATTCAATGGGATAGATGCGGTCAACATAGTCACCAAGTTTAGAGTTATTCAGTGAAAGGACATCATCTATATAGTGGAATGTGAAACCAAAAGATAAAACTTTTTCTCTTTTCTCTGTAGAAGGCTCTGTATGAAGTCAGCTTCATACGAATAAAGGAAGAAATCGGCGAGAAGGGTGCACAGTTGGTCCCAGTTGGAATTCCGACTGTCAAAAATCCGTTCCCATACCGGTTATGACTAACATCGATTGTGACTATTCACCGGCTTTGACTACTGAGTAAAACGACTGGTGCCACTAGTGAAGCAGGAGTTGCTTATCCTTCCGTAGCACCTGAACTCACCCTGGTTTTTGTAGGGTTCGTGTTATTTCAGCTATAGTTTTCAGTGTAGTGTTGTGTGTTCTATGTTTGTCTTTCGTTTCATTTTGTTGGCCATGGTCTTGTCTG